>VDFB02138017.1:19829-75930 GCA_007258455.2 Sequoia sempervirens
TCTCATAAAACCATTTCATTTTCATCATATCACATCCATCCATAAATCATCTCATATATAAGCGTATTCCACACATCATTGCATATACCATAGATCATATCATCTCACACATTGCATTGGCATAAAATAAATCATCATATAGTTAACATCATTGCACATCATATTATAGGTTAGCATAATATAGATCTCTTAGTCATTGCATAAACATCATTAGAAATAAATGCATCCATAAAACATCATTGCAAAGCATATAGAAGAATCATACATGCATAAATAAAAAGTACGCAGTACATCGCATCAAACTCGGCTCATATATATCATATCATCATGTCACTGTCATAGTACAAAAAATAAATCGGATCACTGTACACATATATTTCAATCAGTACAAAATGCCCATCAGGCTATCAAAAATGAGCCCATAAGGTACAAAAAGTGTGTATCATCTGGATCAAGCCCGATCCCTGTGAATGTTTCCCTCGCCCCTATCACTGTGACCCTTCAGTGGTCTCTGGCTGGCCCGCTCTTAGTACTCGGGGACCCAATTTGCTCTAGGTATGGTGTCATGGTAAGCCCGACGATAGTACTCTATCTCTCGGATAGCATCCCTATAAGATCGTACTGGCACTGTACCCTGGGAGGAGGAGGCTATCATACTCTCGATCTTCTGCCCGCGGCCTAGCTCTATGGTTGTCTGTAGCTCTACAGCCTGTCTCTGCTACACAACTTGATCCCTCTCTACTCTGAGCTGCTCTCTCTCAGCCCTCGCCTGGTCTCTCTCCGCTATCAGTGCCTGAACCTGGGCCTACAGCTATGCAATAAGTGCATCCCGAACGTCTGCCTGTCCCTGTGGCTGCACATGAACCTGGTCCTCACCCTCAGCTCGTGGTGGTGGGACTGGCGAATCCTACATGTGGACATCCCTGTGACCTAGTGGGACTAGGGGCACCAATGGTGGATCATGTCGAATCTCGACCCTCAGTCCTCGCCCTCGTCCTCATCCTCTCCCTCTGCCTCTGACTCTGCGCACCTCTGGATCCTCGCCTAGAATGGTCAACCGAAGGGGAGGTCTGAACCAGTCTCTGTAGGCCTGTGTGGTCCCTGGATCTGCCAAGCATTGATCATAAGCCCACGGTTGGGCTACCAACTGCCTGAAGCTATCAACTGCCTCAGAGGTAGGAATACCGTGCCCCCATGACACCTGTGTCATGTTGTGTGCAAAGACGGCTACGTAGTCGTCATCAGGTTGATCCTGCGACTCTCTGAACTGACATTGCACGTGCCTGGGCGGGTACCTCTCAATCATCGTGTGCTCCCACCATTGCATATATCGATCTTGACGGCAGTAAAAGAGCTGAGAAGCATCGTCGGCCCATTCAGGCCAACCAAGGTATGGATGCCAAGTAAAGACAATCATCTCATCTAGGACCCGCCTCCATTAGGGGATCCCATGCTTGCCAGTGTGTGTGAAGGACACACTGCCTCTGTATAGTGCCACGAGGGCATCCTCTACCCCCATCGGAACTGGAATGACCTGTGGATGTAGCACATAAATGTGCTTCCACGCCCAAATATGAAGAAGTGTCACTCCAACCCCCAGCGCTCTGTCGTCCACATAAACGTACTTGTGAAGGTCCCTGTAAAGTGAAGCCAGAAGGACAAGTCCCCATGCAAAGCGAACTGGCCTGTCTCAGACCATCCGCTTCTAGCAGTAACCCCAGCCGGGACTGAAATATCGCCCTCATCTATCTGGGGCAACCAAACCCGAAATGATCGCTGCAACTGCCCAGTGGAAGGGAGGTGCTATAACCCTGTACCGCTCGAGCTCAATCTATCCCTCGCAGTAGATAATGTCCCATGTGGCGAGGACTCTGATGTAGGACTTGCGTCCCTCCTCCATAACATAGATCACTCGTCGGCCATGAATAGGAAACCATAAAATGCACCAAACATCCTCCAAGGTGACAGTCGCCTTGCCAGTGGGAAGATGAAATGACAATGTCTCATTGTGCCACCTCTAAGCTAGCGCTGACAACATCCCTAGGTGGGTGCGCACGGGCGCAACAAATGCAATATGCCACAATCCTGCAACTCCTAGTCGATCCTGGTCTCTGTCGCTCAGGTCTCGTAGGACGCTCGCCAAATCCCGCGACTAGTGCTCCCGAGAGTAGAGCTCCCTTGGTCCGTCCTGCATCAAGGAAAGTCACCATGTTAAAAATTTTGGAAAATTCCTGGTCGAACGTTCCAAGCTCACCTCCAGCGACGCAGTTTGTGAAGGAGTCGCACTTTGATTTTACTCAAACTTCGACGCAACTCCTAACCGCACTACTGCAACGCTAAATAGCACCACTGCGATGCAAAATAGCCTGGCGCGACATAGTTTAAATGTCGAGGGGCGCTATATAGCGCCACTGGAGGTGAGCTCACCTTTTAAAGTAGTAATTAATGCATTAAATGAAAAGACGAAGCTTCAGTAAGGGTCACATACCGGTGCCCTAATGCCAGGTGGTCGCTGGTATGTCCGAACTCGGTTCGAAATGTGTAGGGGAAGCTATCGTTGCACCATATCGCCAGAGGGTCAGAACTCAAATCTCAAGTTTGCTAGCGGAGGTGTGTGAAAATGACTTGAAAGTGACCCCTCGGGCCCCTTTTAAGCCCAAAAATTAGGGTTTTTAACCCTAAATGGTTGTCCTGCTAGGGTTTTGGACCCCTGAATCTGTTTTTGTCTGTTTGAGGCTTTTTTTTCATCGTTTTATTGCATTTAGACACGTTTTTAGCCTCCCGGACCCCTTTTGGACTTGTCGGGTACTTTGTCATCTTTTTTTGCGAGATCACCCAAAAAATTAAAATTTTCATCCGATCTCTCGAGGGGGCATTATAATGGCATGTTTTCTCCCACCATGCAGCAATGGGGCAAGTTTTAAAATATTGAAAATTTTTGGCTTTGATCAAGATCGGTTATTCTTTGAACCAACACAACAAGTGCACTGCTTCAAAGAGGGGCAAAATGTAGACACGTAAAATATACTGATTGACATCGTGCGTCTGATCCTGACTTATTAACATCATTTCTTCCTGAATCATCCCTTGGTCTAACCATTTAATCAAATCCCCCTATCTGATTAAATTCATCAATATCCATCTCTTAATTAAATAAATCATTTTATCTAATTAAGTCATCTCTCTTGTTAATTAAATCAATCCATTTGATCTAATTATCCCTATTTAATTAAATAATCAATTTATTTGATTAAATCTCTAAAGACTGTACATTAAATTAAATAAACTAAAACCTTATTTGATTTAATCTAACACCATCCCTTTTAATTAAATAAATCGAAATCTTTATTTAATCGGCCTCTTATCATATTCCTCTCTTATTTGATTTAAATAAATCCATAAATTTGAGTCAAGCAAGGTCACATCATCTAATCTCCTGTTAAATTAATTAACCCTTGATTAATTTAATCCCATCTCATGTCACATCCTCTAGATAATGTAAGTTGCACATGAAAATATATTTAATTCATTTATTAAATCTCTATTTTCCTCACAAGGCATCTTTTGGAATATTCTCTCAATTTGAATTAAAAAATTCCAAGTCAACATGTACATCCAACAAGGCAATAAATTTATCTTACATGTCCTTTTCCCGCGACCTGGCATTTATTGCATTCCCTTCACTCTAGCATATCATTTCAACAAATTTGAATTTCAAATATTGGCATTTATTGGCACAAGCCAAATCTTGCCACATCCTCCATATTCATAGCTTGACATTGGCACCCATATCATTGGATGAATGTTAGTCCCCCATTCTCCAAATTTGGGCATTCATCATCTTGAAATCCTATAAATAAAGAGTTCATATCCTCATTTCATTGTCACAATCAAACAGTTACCATGCTCTAAATACTCTTGAATTTATCCATTATCATTTAATTCATAGCTCAGTTTCTGATTGCAGCAGAATTATCTCATCAAGTGGATCAATATCATCTTCAACATTCGAAGCTTGCATCATAGGAATTGGGAAAGGGCCAATTTTCACATCAAATTGGCACCAATTCCCCCATGGGATCATGAGTTTGCATATTTAAATTAGGATTCAAGCTATTTCATTGTTTTTATTTGGTTCTTCATTGTTTTCTTTCCTATTTTGAGTTTGTAAATGGATTTCATGGGGAATCCTTGTTTTAGCTTGCAATTCCTTGTTTAACTTGTTTACTCATGTTGTTTTGCAGGTACTAGGAAAAGGGGTCACACAGATACATGAACCCATCATCATCTATCATCGGTTGTGTTAGATTCTTCTTTCCCTATAAACATTATGCCAACCAATAGTCTGATCCCTCTTCATTCCCCTATGGTGCAACAAATTGCATAGAGATGTCTTGATTATATAAGATCTGAAAAAATATCATAGCTAAGTTAACTTTCCATTTCATCCTCTAAAGAGGATTTTGTTGCTGATAAAAGGGTTGGATACTGTGGAATCCATGTATCTACCAACTCACTTGACTTACATTTATCCCAATCACACTAAATACAATTTTGACAAAAACAAGCCAACTCTCATGTCCATATGGTCATGCACTTGAATCTGACCTTTGAAATGAACGCATCTTTGAAGATTCTCTAATTATCTGACATTCCAATTTCTCTCCCATTGTGCCCTATTCAACCAACCAAAAGAACCTACACACTTCGGAATCAAGTGTCCCTCCTTGTGATAATGCATAACTACACCAATCAACAATAAAGCATGTGCCAAATGTGAATGTTGCACTACCTCTAATATTCATTTCTTCTTTAACCAGAGCTCTCTTCACACATGCACTTGTGCCATCATGCTCACATTTTCCATGGCTAGCTTCAAAAAAATCCAAATATGTGGTACACCCCCCTGTATATGCATCTTGCTCAACCAATAAAACATACAAGCATTGTTGAATTACCCTGTGCAATTATCTAATCAGATAAGATGTTGACCCATTGCAATACTTTTTTCCTGCAAGAACTCAAAAAGTTTTCAAAACAATGTTTCAAAAAATCGGACGAATGAGATCTATCATCACTCATGTAAAAATGGTACTCATTGATTATCTTATTGTCTTCTTTTGTACTATCAGGGGAACATCTATATGTTATGTGGACAAAAATAGTAGTTTGAATAGAACTATAATATTGAGATTGAACCTCATTTTGTGGTTGCAATGTGTAAATTTCAACAAAATCAACCACGGATATAATAGTTCTAATGGGGAAAGAGTCCTTACACATCTTGAATTGTTGATCCAACCACTGAGACCTATGGCTATGCCTTGCATACTTGTAGAAAAGATCTTTCTTAAAATCAAAAATAAAATCAACAATACTTGCCTCTCTTGTAATTAACTCGCATCTAGAACCTTCACCTCCACTCTTCAAATTGTAGTTCACTGTCTCAAATATTTTTTTTCAACATTTTTTTAGCAAATTCATGTTTGCTACCCTCATGAAAACATGTTACAAACTTTGATAAACCACCACATTGCAAGAACATTTCATTTAAACAATCATTTCTATAAAAAAAAAATCATCACCTCTAACACATAAAAATGAATCTAACAAGTCCACATGTCCATGGATGACTTCAAAAGTTGCATTGCATGACACTCAGGTGAAACATTTCGTTAGTATGCACAGTTTAATGAATATAGCGTAATAGTTCATGATACATTGAAAACTCTATGTGGTATTTACAATAACATGTATTACGAATATTAATAGGTACACAATAAAATGGCTTACAAGATTCAAAATCCCTTTGTTAGATTTAAAAATTTGGATGTGTTTCACAAAAAAATTTATCCAATATTGATTGGATACATTCCAAGAAATGTTTAGGATGTGGTGTGTGATCTCGATTGCCAATTCTTAACTTTAAAACATCCTTTGCATTCGGTGATACTATAGATTGAGAGTGCCAAAATTGTTGAATTTCATTCTTTAAGTTATTTGTTAGCTTCTTATTAACACATGGAAGCCTCCCACTAAAAGAAAATGTATCATTTTGAAGAGGACTATTGAATCTTCCTCTTCTTGAGAATGCTTTAGACAATGTTTTATGATTTAGGTTTAAATCAATACAAGTTTGTCTCATTAAATGAGCCTTTCTCAAATGATGGCTTACTAATGAGGTTTTGATCACTCTATGAGAAGCTATCTTATCTTTTTCCTTACTTTTCTTTCCAATAGAATTTAGAGAATTAAAAATATTTTTGACAAGAATGCTATTTTTTTCCAACTTTTTGCTGACACAAATCTTCAATTTTTTAATAATGGTCTCATTTTGTAAGACTTTAGCAATTGTACAAAAAGTTGACATTGTTCGGTTAATGTCTCATTAGAAAAGTATTGATTAAACATATTGGTAGGCCACTATTGAACTACTTGTGATGACCTTTTTCTAGCAAGTTTATCTATTGTGTTCTCATCTATTGCAAGTAACCATTTTGGGGTTCTTGAATGTTGAGAATTTTCATTGGATTCATTACAAATAGATGGATTTAGGGTTTCATTTTCTTCTTCGCAAATATCCTCTCTTGCGTAATTTGGAGATACATTGACATTCATTGTTTCATTTTCACGTATTTCATGTTCAACATTAATATTTTCAGTTTCATGCTCAATATTTAAAATTTCATGTTGGACATTTTCTTTCTCAATTTCATGTTCAAAACTTTCAATTTCAATTGAGTGTTCACTATTTTGATTTTTATTTTCATCCTCAACATTTACAATTTCATGTTCAACATTTTGCTTCTCAATTTCATGTTGTAAATTTTCAATTTCAATTTTTTCTTCAATATTTCCAAATTCAATATCATGGTCACTTTGAATATCACTTAAAGGTAAAGAGAAACTTTCTCCTTGAAGATAATTTGACATACCTCTTCTTTCCACCCTCTTTCTTACTCTATCATTCTTGCTACTTGCCTCAATTGCCTCCGCTTGACAATTCCTCTTCTTTTTCGCTTTACAACAACTATTGCTTCACATTATCCAAACCCAAACAAGTAACAAAATGATTGAAAGAATAAAATTTTATGAAAAAGAGTGCTCCAAAAGATAAATCTTGTTTGTAATGCGCATAAATCACAATATTCCCAATAGAGCAGAGAATGTGGGGACTCTTGGAGCAAACAAAATTGAGTTTTATCTATTTTCTTCACTCAAACAAAACAAATATCTATTTTGTTAAGTGGTGCAGGAGCACATGGGCAAATAGGAAATCGACATCAACCAAAAAAAAATGTTGATTTATTTTCCTTAGCTTTGATTTTGTTTTTGGTTTGTCATCTTCATATTCGACTTCACTTTATGATGAATCAGGCAACTGTGAAGGGTGAAAGGGAAAGTTTAAATGTTGATTGGTTCTAATAGCAACAAGCGCAAACTTGAATTCTATCATTTGCCAATATCTATCATCTATTGAATTTTATCAAGTGTTGTATTTGCAACTACCATAGTCAATAAACATGCAATGTGGAAGCATACATTAGCACACGAATGGTCTTTTGGAAGTGTATTTTGTTTTTGAAATTAAAGCAACTTAAGGGTCGTGGCTTTTCAAAGAAACAACATTTTTGTTTGAAAAGATCGATAGACTTATGGTGGTTGATCAAATGAAGATTAAAAGGCACTCATTGAAAGGAATCAACATAAAAATTAAAGAATCCAGATTAAAGTGGGAGAGAGGAGGCCACGTGGTGAAGGGAAGGTGAAATTATAACACAAGTAAGAGTGAATGTATGGGGTAGCAAATGAAGATAAAGAAGCATTTTTTTTAAAGTCTTTATTTACCATTAAAATGAATGGAAGAGGAAAAAACAACTTGTCTTAGGCTCAATGGAATGCAAAGGAGTAACATTGAAATTAAAAAAAAGAGAAGAGGCTACACACAAATGGGGAAGAGGGGCGGCGCCTCATAAAGAGAGGCAGAAAACACTAAACAAAAATAGTGAAATGTTGCAAGGGGATGCACCATTTAAGAGAATAGCTTCTTTAAAACAAGAAAATAGGTGAGATTTGTGAGAGGGGCAATAGAGAAGAAGTTGAGGCTGCGTAGAATTGAAAGTGAGGTTGCCTTGGGTTAGAGAGGACACCAAGAGTAAAGAAAAGAGGCTGGGTATGTGCAGGATCATGATGGGCCAAAAAGTGGCAATATGATGGGTATGTGGTTGACGACTTTTTTTTTTAACCCAAAATTGATGAAACGAAAAGGGTTTTTAAAGTTCTCAGCTTTCCACCAATATAAATTATGCTTTACTTTGAATTTAATAAGTAATTATTATTCATTTCTATTCAAATTACGAACTAAAGTCACGATTGATAATCTGATTGAAAAAATCTATAGCTCTCAAGCGGTATCACATTTTTTGGAATCAAAATAAGCGTCACATTCTATGCTTTGCATACTATGAATTAAAAAAATAAAAATTAAATTTCATGAATTCCAAGTTAAGGTGGTTAGACATACAAGTTTTTAATATTGTTTAAAATTTGTAATAAAAAATTCATAATTAATTATTTACAAATTTTTAAAATATGCTTCACATTGGGACATGAGTCTCTACTTATATCTGAATATTATAAAAAATATTATCATTTTATTATGGTTAGGGTGGTCAGAGACACTACTTCTTATTTTTTCCGAATTTAAGTACTCTTTGCTGATTGAAATTTCAAATTTTTCACCAAATAGATTTCTTTTTTTTAAACAAACCTAGTAGTTTAGAAACTACATTCAATTTGCTAAAAATTCTATTCTTACATATTTTTGAAATGATATGGATAACTTTTTCAAATTTTTACGTCAAGTTGCCTAACTCTGATTTTTCTAATTTTTTTGCCACTTAAGGGCCTATTTTTTCCATGATGATCCTGCACATACCTGGCTGCTAAGTGAAGGAATGAAATTCAGTTTTAGTGGTTGTCTATTTAATGAAACAACAATGTGGTGAAGGTATGAAGAGGACTTTGAAAAGCTTGAATCGTGGATGAAAAGGTATTCATTGAAGGTATGTAGCCATTGAAGAAATAACAGGTTGTGTTCCATTCAAGAATTGTAAAGTTTTAATAAATGCAATGAAAACATAGGAAGAGGTAAAACATAAATGATATTTGGAATTTAATACTTTTGTTGAGAGTAATATACAGAGGTGTTAAGTTGGTTGAATGTGTAGAAGAGGCCATTGGAAACTATATTACAATCAAAATTGAACATGAATTAATGAAACTTGAATTTGTTTGCAATCTTTATTTTCATTGAACGTTGAATTTAGGCAAGTAGGTCTGTGTAATTTGTTTTGTGATTTGAGTTGGTGTGCAGAGGGGAGTTGCCTTTGCATCAGTTGGTATCAGAGCAGGGAATCCTAAGCATGGAGAGTATCCACCAGGACCGTGGGTGGAGAGTTTGTGAAGAGTGAAGGAGCCTTGAGAGGCCATTGGTTCCATGGGAATCATGTTGAATATCCTCCAACAATGATGAGACTGGGTAGAAGGTGTGGAAATATCTTCCACTAAGAGGAAGTGGGTAGACAGATCATGTGTGTGCATCTTCCAAAATCTTGTTGGGTAGAGGATAGTGGTGAGAGTTTGTTGTAGGGACAAACCATGGAGAAGTAGAGAATGTGAGTTGTGGAAGATTGCAACAGGCAAAGATGGGTTGGGTCATGAAGAGACCCATGTGGATACAGTTTTGGGAACAATATTAGGATGATTTGGAGGATGAATTATGTGAAGCATTGGAAAATATGGTTTGTGGAAAATTGGAAAAGAGTGAGAGGAAAGAGTGAGAGGAAAATGGTGAAGAGCAGTGAGAAGAAGAAGGTTCTCTTGAAAGAGGATGGTAGAAAGAGGAATGAGAAGAAGAGTGAAGACAACAACCTGAGATGAAAAGAGAAAGAAGTGAGAGTAGCCACTTTCGATGTAGATGAAGAAGTTGCAATAGAGACATGTCATGATGAAGGCATGAAGAGTGAAGAAGAGAGGACTGAGATGAGGAGCGAGGGTGATCCCACAATTGCAGTTTACAATTTTTGGCCAAACTGGACACTAAAATTGTTTTTTTAACTAAATCTTCACATTCAGGCACCTATAGCAGCTAAACCATGAGAAATTTGAAGATGATGCAAACTAAAGTCTCATCACATTTTTTCTGTAGATTCTAAAAATATATATTTTTTAAAATTTGGAATCAGATTACACTTCTTTTTCCATCTCCCACGAAAACTGATTTTTTTCATAAAACAACATTTTTAAAAAGTGAGGCACACTGTATAACACATAATTTTTTTTCCATGAAGGATAAAATTCTAATTCTTTCGAATTTAGATTTGTAACTCCGATATCTAGTGCTTCCACTTGGTTAGATAGTTTTTATTGAATATTTTTTTCTTTAATCAAGTTTTGAAGTCAAACCAATTCATTAGGACATGGTCTGTTAACTTTTTGCATATATCAAAAAATTCTTTTTTGTTGGATCAAGGACTTCAATATCACGTTGCACTCATATTTTTCAATTTTTTTTTTGATAATTTGCTATTTTTCCACATGTGAGAACAAAGACCTTCATTTTCAATGAAAAACCTATGTTTAATAAAACTAAAAAACAAATACATAATAAAACCAAAACATATTTAAATTATAGCTCGTTTCAAGGACTACCGATTCCAGTTGGGTTTGTGAAGACTCCTCCATTTTCATCCTAAACCCAATCTTCAAAGCATAAACAATTAGGATTTCAAAGTGCCTAAGGGGAGAATGAGGGTAAAGGGGGGTTCGCTTGAACCCCTAGGGGTCCGCTTGAACCCATAGGGGTTCGCTCAAACCTGGGTTCAATCGAACCCATGTTCGGCCAAACCCCCTTCCCAAAAGGGGTTTTCAAAAAAAAATTGTCTATGCATGCATTAATTTAGTTCACTCGAACCCTGGATTGACCGAACTCTTTTTTGGTTCATTTGAACCAACAAGTTAGTTCAAACCCCCAAAATCAAAATTTTTGCCATGGGCTCATTTTTTGTGATTTTTCCTTACTCCATCAAATTGTAAACCACTATTGTGGCTTCACCCATGAAGAAGTCATAGTTGAAAGCGAAGGTGAATTAGATTTGTTCACAGAACTAATGGCGATTGAGGAAGAATGGTTAATGAAGCTTGTTGGTGCAGCAAAGAAAGAAGAAAGAGAAGTTGTAGTTGACAAGAATATGAAAGATATTGCAATGAAATTCATAGTTTCAGCTATGAATACAAATGAGGTAAAACCATTTTGTGATGTTATTGCATTTCAAATGAAATGATGGAAAGTGAGATGAATAGAGTGCAAGAGCATGTAGCAGATGTTGCATGGTTATGTGTAGAGTTGGTTGAGGATGTTGTAGGGTATTGATGGAGGTGGATGGTTATAGGTGGGTTTGAACCCATGGAAGAGGAGGGAAGTGTAGAAATCATTTGGCGGAGGAGGTTGGGTTGTGGTGGACATGAGTTCACGAGGAGAAAATGGAGGAAGATGCAATGTTGTTGGAGGATGGTGGTGTACGTTCCGGCACGATGCTAGAAAAGACAAAAGAAGGATTAAATTTTTAGCACTTTGACAATGAAGGAGTTCGCTGCAAGTTGATGGAAACCTAGAAGCGTAGTGCAACTATGCAACTCCATTATGAGCATATGCTCACAATCTTTCTACTCAACGTGTCTGGTGCAGGAGCACGTGGGAAGACAGACAATCAACACCAACCAAAAACAATTGTTGATGTGTTTTCCTTAGCTTTGATTTTTTTTTGGTTTTTCATCTTCATATTCGACTTCACTTTATGACGAATTGGCCAACTGTGAAGGGTGAAATGCAAAGTTTAAATGCTGATTGGTTTTAATAACAACAGACGCAAACTTGAATTCCATCATTTGCCAGTATCTATCATCTATTGAATTTTATCAAATGTTGTATTTGCAACTACCATATTTGATAAACATACAATGTGGAAGCATACATTAGCACGCGATCGGTCTTCTGGAAGTGTACTTTGTTTTTGAAACTAAAGCAGCTTAAGGGTCATGGCTTTTCAAAGAAACTGCATTTTTGTTTGAAAAGATCGATGGATTTATGATGGTCGATCAAATGAATATTAAAAGGTACTCATTGAAAGGAATCAACATAAAAATTAAAGAATCCAGATTAAAGTGGGAGAGAGGAGGCCACACAGTAAAGGGAAGGTGAAATTATAACCCAAGAGTGAATGTATGGGGCAGCGAATGAAGATAAAGAGGCACTTTTTTTGAAAGTCTTTATTTACCATTAAAATGCATGGAAGAGGAAAAAATGCCTTGTCTTAGGCCCGATGGAATGCAAAGGAGCAGAATTGAAATTAAAAAAAGAGAAGAGGCTACACATAGATGGGGAAGAGGGGCGACACCTCATAGAGAAAGGCATAAAACATTGAACAAAAATAGTGAAATGGTGCAAGGGATTGCACCATTTAAGAAAATAGCTTCTTTAAAACAATAAAACAGGCGAGAGTTGTGAGAGGGGTGATAGAGAAGAAGTTGAGGCTGTGTAGAATTGAAAGTTAGGTTGCTTTGGGTCAGAGAGGATGCCAGGAGTAAAGAAAAGAGGTTGCTAAGTGAAATAATGAAATTCAGTTTTAGTGGTTGTCTATTTAATGAAACAAAAATGTGGTGAAGGTATGAAGAGGGCTTTGAAAATCTTGAATCATGGATGAAAAGGTATTTGTTGAAGGTATGTAGCCATGGAGGAAATAACAAGTTGTGTTCCATTCAGGAATTGTAAAGTTTTAATTAAATGCAATGAAAACAGAGGAAGAGGTAAAACATAAATGATATCTGGAATTTAATACTTTTGCTGAGTAAGATACATAGGTGAAGTTGGTTGAATGTGTAGAAGAGGCCATTGGAAACTATGTAATCAAAATTAAAGATGAATTAATGAAACATGAGTTTGTTTGCAATCTTTATTTTCATTGAATGTTGAATTCGGGCAAGTAGGGCTGTGGAATTTGTTTTGTGCTTTGAGTTGGTGTGGAGAAGGGGAGTTTCCTCTGCATCATTAAGCAAAATGGATATCTGTTTTGTTCATAGTCATTCACAAAAGAATACAGGGTATGGTAACAATATTATTATTAATATATATTATATTATGTTATTTAAATATAATATAATATTATTTATATATATTAATATATTATATATAATATAATATTATTTATATTAATATAAGTATAATAAAATTTTACACAAAATGAAATAGGTACTTGTGTTGCCAATAACAAGTATCTGTTATGTAGACATAACAAATTTGTGTTATTAAAGCTTAAATCATACCTCCAAATATGTAATATTTTTGGAGAACAACATGGGTACCTATGTTGCACAAACATATATATATTTTTTAATAAAACGAATATCCATTATATCAAACTTAAAAAATCTATTGTATATATTGTAGTGTAGAAAAATGTTGTCGTTTACATTTTCACACTTAATTTGGGAATGGTTAACATTAGAATGGACCTAATGTTTCCTTGATCTAGTGTTGTAATGTGTTTTCCACATTCACATTGGATTTAGGGACCTTTTAAGCTAAATAGACCTAGTTTTGCCTTAATTTAATGTTGTAAAGCATGTTTATTTATACCTTCACGTTGATTTTTGGGACCTCTTACATTTTTGAACTTCATATTATCATTAATAGGTCCCTAAAACCCTATATTATGTATCTCGAGGCCTATTTCAATCGAAATCCTGACATAGACATCAAATATACCTAATTTCTTAACTCCCTGAGATTTCCTCTATCCAAAAAGGCCTGGTGGGACCCATACACCACCTTGGGCATATGAGTCCCATCCAAATGGGACATATATGCCACAAGTGGCATATAAGTCTCATTTGGCCCTTTTTTAGGGTTTTGAGCAGTAAATTAGGGTTTTAAGTTCAAATTTCATGAATGTTGGCCTCTGGGATTTGATAAATGGTAAGTTGGATGGATTTCCTATATAAGAAAGGTCTCAAATCATTGTTTACCTAAGCCTTCATGATATCAACATAAGCTATCAAGATTTAAGCTTTCAAATACTTTACAAGAGCATCAAGAGAGCATTCAAGAGCATTTCTAAGGCATTCAAGGGTAGAATTCTTCATCAATTGTTGCAACAATTCAAAATACATCATGTCAAGGTTATCAAGCATCAAGCATGTTGTTGAGCTAGTGTTGTGATACTGCATTCAAGATCCAAGATTAAGCATTGTTCTACACTTATTTCAATATCTAGATCTACATCCTTCATGGCCACTTCATTTTAGATTGTAGATGTACAAGACATCATTCAAGGTATCATTATTCATGTTTCATGTCCTTATTTCATTATCTCATCATTTGGTTTAATTACCTAAAAGGGGTTTGACCAAGGAAAACCCATATTCCCTAACAATCAACAAGTTTTTCTCTCTCTCTACATGTGTGATTGCAGATCTAGGTGTCTTCGAGCTTGAGGACCCTTTGAATATTAGGTTGCAAGGTTGAAGAAAGTCATCAAGTTTTCACAAGGTTGCTATCTTCACAAAAGGTCACCTACAGGTTGAAAATCAAGGTTTCAGACCCAGAAACAAAGTGTGGAAGGAAGAGTAGAAATAGGAGAGAAGATTCAGGTCTTAACCCTATGAAAAATTAGAGTTGGACTGATACACCACTTGTCACATATGAGTCCCATTACAACACATTTTCAGGTTTTAGGAGATTCAAATCATACACTGTCAGATTCTAGTTTTGGCATAAAAACCCTAGTCTAGGACTAAATTGCCCAAACTGGCATATGAATCCCAGTGGGCATCAAACAACAAGTTTTCAAGGTCTTGGAGCTTGTTTTTACCTCATCACTCTTCCAAGTGCACCTCTATTCATTTCTAGTTTGATATTATGTATTTCAATTTCATTTCTTAGGTCATCTAGTTAGGTTTTGCAGGGTACTTTGCATGTTACATTCATTTCTTGTCTTTCCAATCCCTAGCTTGGTGGTGAACCCCCTTTTAATCTCTAATAAAACCCTAGGACACCCTATTGCAAATCTCTTTCCCTAATTCCATCCTTGGATTGAGATCTCTAGGGTTTCCTTGAATGAGAAGTGTAGAAGATTGTTGTTTTATGTCCTAAACCATAAGCAACAACAATTTTCCACCTTTCATATATTAAATATTACATTATATATTATAACATATATATTATATTATATATTATGTAATATATATATTACATATTATTACTATTATTTCTAATATATATTATATTTATTAATATTAATATATTTTAATATATATGAACACATGGAAATGGTGTAAAGCGGGAAAGGGTCCCACCTATCCTATTTCACTCTAGTTCATTCAAGGAAACCCTAGAGATCCCAATATAATGGTTCAATTGAGAAAAGGGGTTGTTACAATGTCTCCTTGGGTGTGATTAAACAAAGGGGGTTCACCACTAAGCAAAGACTTAGAAAGAAAGAGATGGAAGTAAAATGTAAATCTAACTATATGACCTAGAATATGAAACTGAAAATTAGAATAATGAACTGAGAATGAATAGAGGTGCACCTAAAAAATGGAAGATTCCTGAAACAAGGTTTGTAATCCTAAAATTTTGACTTTTAATGTTGACTAGGACTCATACGTCAGAATGGGCGATTTAGTCCCAGTTTAGGGTTTTGGGCCAAAACTAAAATCTATAGCTGGTAAACTAGGATCTACAGTAAATGTCTGAAAAGTGGTATATTGGGACTCATATTCCCAAGGTGGCGATTTATTCCTAGTATCAGGGTCTTGCTGAAACTCTGATATCCTCTAGTGATCTTCTGTAGCTTCTCTCTTGTTCGATCTCTGAGTCTGAAACTCTAAATTCTAACCTATAGGTGACTTTTTATGAAGATGACAATCTCTTGACAACTTTGAAAACTTTTTTCAATCTTGCAACTTAGTCTTGAAAGTATCTTCAAACCTCAAAGCGCCTAGATCTACAATCACACATGTAGAGAAGAGAAAAATGTTGTTTTGTTAGTGGATAGGGGTTTGCCTTAGTCAAACCCTGTTTTGGTAATCAAACCTGGAAATAAAATGAAATAGAATGAAGGAATGATGAATGAACAATATGTGATGTTGCAACTTGCCAAACCCTTGGAACAAAGGCTACAATCTTGTATGAAATGGATAGCATGAATGTAGATCTTGACTCTTGATAGAATGCTATGAATCTTGACTTGAATGCTTACATGAATCATGAAACCCTACATCACAAATGTTAGCTCAAAAATAAACATGATGCATGAAGACTTTGACATGATGCTTGAATCATGAAGATAGCTCCAAAATGCTTGATAATCAGCTTTTGAATGCTCTTGAATGTGCTCTTGATCACAAATTTTCTATAAGAATGCTTGCATACAACTTCTAGATTTCTTCTTAGGAGAAAATATGTGAAATAACCTTGTATTTATACTTGTTTATGCCAAATTTCTTGAAATTACAACACTACAAGCTAACATCAAATTAGAAGAATAAAATCTTTCCAAGAATTGAATTCAAAATAGGTTCAAGCTAAAGTGGGACTCATATGCTAGTTGGAGCATATGAGTCCCATTAGCTTAGGCTTGGGACACAAATTTCAAGAAAAGTTAAGTTTAATGCCAAATTCAAGATCAGGCCCCAAAACCTAGGTGGGACCCATACACCCAAGGTGGCGTATGAGTCCTAGATCACTAAATTTGAGACACATAACCCAAAAACATTGAATTATGATAGGTCGATAGTTAAGTGTCAGGATTATCCTCAAAAAGATGCATTAAATAAGGCCAAATAAGGCATAAAGAAGCCTAATTTTAGCAGGGAGGGCCCAAACAAGTGTGCAAATGTAAAGGGATACATTTTTTTACACTACAATATATTATATATTGTATTATTATAAAAAAATATAGATAGAGAAATGGAGATAGGGAGAGAGAGAGAGAGAATTAGGAAGGGAGGAGTAGGTGAAGAGAGGTGGAGTAGGAGAGGTAGGGTGGGAGGAATAGAGGGAAGGAGGGAGATACAAATTGGTAGGGTTGGAGGGAAAGATAGTGGAGGGAGATAGGGATTGGTGGGGTGGAAGGGAGAGAGGGAGGGACAAAAAGAGGGAAGGAGGGAGATAGAGAGAGGTAGGATAGGAGGGATAGGTATAGAGAGAGATAGGGGGAAGGGAGGGTAGGTGGAGAGTGGTAGGGTAGGAGAGGTATGTATAGAGAGAGATAGGGAGTGGTAGGGTGGGAGGGATATAGGGAGGGAGAGAGGGGTAGGTGAAGAGTGGTAGGGTAGGAGAGGTATGTATAGATATATATAGGGAGAGAGGGAGGGGTAGGTGGAGTGAGGTTGTGTGTGTGAGGGAGAGAGGGAAGGATGGGTGGAGGGAGAGAAAGAGATAAGGATGGAGATAGGGATTGGTAAGGTGGGAGGGAGAGAGAGGGAAGGAGAGAGATAGGGATTGGTAGGGTGGTAGGGAGAGAGGGAGAGACAAAAAGAGGAATGAGGGAGATAGGGAGTGGTAGTGTGGGAGGAATAGAGGGAAGGAGATAGGGATTGGTAGGGTGTGAGGGAGAGAGGGAGCAATAGGTGGAGTGAAAGAGGGAAGGAGGGAGATAGGGAGTGGTAGGGAGGAAGGAATAGAGGGAGGGAGAGAAAAAGAGGAGGGATATATAGATCGGTAAGATGGGAGGGAGGGAGATAGGGATTGGTAAGGTGGGAGGGTGAGAAAGGGGAGGAGGGAGATAGGGATTGGTAGGAAGGAAGGAATTGAGGGAGGGAGAGAAAGAGAGGAGGGATATATAGATTGGTAAGGTGGGAGGGAGGGAGAGGTAGGGAGGGTGAGAAAGGGAAGGAGGGAGATGGGGATTGGTAGGGTGAGGGAGAGAGGGAGGGACAAAAAGAGGGAAGGAGGGAGATAGAGAGAGGTAGGATAGGAAGGATATGTATAGAGAGAGTTAAGGAGGAAGGGAGGGGTAGTTAAAGAGAGGTAGGTGGAGATAAGTAGGTATAGAGAGAGTTTGGGAGAGAGGGAGGGATCGGTGGAGGGAGAGAAAGAGGGAAGGAGGGAGATAGGGATTGGTAGGGTGGGAGGAATACAATGAGGGAAAGAGAGAGGGAAGGAGGGAGACAAGGATTGATAAGGTGGGAGGGAGAGAGAGGGAAGGAGGGGGATAGCGAGTGGTAGGGCGAGAGGGATAGAGGGAGGGAGAGAAAGAGGGAAGGAGGGAGATAGGGAGTGGTAGGATATGAGGGGTAGGTGGAGAGTGGTAGGGTAGGAGAGGTATGTATAGATAGAGATAGGGAGAGAGGGAAAGGTATGTGGAGAGAGGTAGGGTAGGAGAGGTAGGTATAGAGAGAGTTAGGGAGAGAGGGAGGGGTAGGTGGAGAGAGCTTGTGTGTGTGTGTGAGGGAGAGAGGGAGAGATAAAAAAGATGGGAGGGAGATAGAGAGAGGTAAGATAGGATGGATATGTATAAAGAGAGTTAGGGAGGAAGGGAGGGATAGGTGGAGAGGTAGGTATAGAGACAATTTGGGAGAGGAAGGATAGGTGGAGGGAGAGAAAGAGGGAAGGAGAGAGATAGGGATTGGTATGGTGGGAGGGAGAGAGAGGGAAGGAGGGAGATAAGGGTTGATAGGGTGGGAGGGAGAAAAGGAGAGACAAAAAGAGGGAATGAGGGAGATAGAGAGATGTAGGATAGGAGGGATAGGTATAGAGAGAGTTAGGGAGGAAGGGAGGGGTAGGTGGAGAGTGGCAGGGTAGGAGAGGTGTGTATAGAGAGAGATGGGGAGTGGTAGGGTGCGAGGAATAGAGGGAGGGAGAGAAAGAGGAAAGGAGGGAGATATGGATTGGTAAGTTGGGAGGGAGAGAGAGAGGAGATAGGAATTGATAATGTGGGAGGGAGAGAAATTGAAGGAGGGATAGGTGGAGGGAGAGAAAGAGGGAAGTAGGGAGATAAGGATTGGTAGGGACAGGAGGAATAGAGGGAGGGAGATAGGGATTGATATGGTGGAGGGAGAGAGGGAGGGATAGGTGGAGGGAAAGAGGGAAGGATGGAGATAGGGAGTGGTAAGGTGGAAGGAATAGAGGGAGGGAGAGAAAGAGAGGAGGGATATACAGATTGGTAAGGTGGGAGGTAGATAGGGATTGGTAAGGTGGGAGGGTAAGAGAGGGAAGGAGGGAGATAGGGATTGGTAGGGTGGAGGGAGAGGGGAAGGGACAAAAAGATGGAAGGAGGGAGATAGAGAGAGGTAGAATAGGAGGGATATGTATAAAGAGAGTTAGGGAGGGAGGGATAGGTGGAGGTAGGGTAGGAAAGGTAAGTATAAAGAGAGTTAGGGAGAGGAGGGGTTGGTGGAGGGATAGAAAGAGGGAAGGAGGGAGATAGGGAGTAGTAGGCTAGGAGGAATAGGTGGAGGGAGAGAAATATGGAAGGAGGGAGACAGGGATTGGTAAGGTGGGAGGGAGAGTTGGTAGGTTGGCGGGGGAGGGGCAGGGGACAAGGAGGAAGGAGGAGATAGAGATGTGGATAAGGAGGGATGGGTATAGAGAGAGTTAGGGAGGAAGGGAGTGGTAGGTGAAGAGAGGTAGGGTAGGAGAGGTAGGTAAAGAGAGTTAGGGAGAGAGGGAGGGGTAGGTAGAGAGAGCTTGTGTGTGAGAGGGAGAGGGAGGGATAAAGGAAGGGGTAGGTGGAGAGAAAAAGAGAAAGAGGAATATAATATAATATATTATTAAATATATATTTAATATTATAATATTTATAATTAAAAAATAGATATTCTTTGCATCCATTTTTTTATAAAATATTATATTATTAAATATATAGTGTTATATTTATATTTAATATTACATTAAATATTTATATTAAATACAATGTATATTATATTAATATTTCCTAGTATTTATTATTTATCATATATTATATTATATATATAAATTAATATTATATTATTATATATTAATATAATATATTAATAATATATATTATATATATTATTATATTATATTATATTATATTATATTATATTGTATATATTATATTAATATTATAACATCTTAAATTTTAAGATATGCTAATTTTTATATATTAATATTTTTTTATTTTAATAAACGAATATCCATTTTGCTTTGGTATTTGGCTTGGGAGCAACCAATCCAAAAAGTCAATATCCTCAACATGTTTATAGGGGTTGCAAGAGTTTTTCAAATTTCACCCTTTATGCTGCCGACTTTTTTTCATCCAATTTTGATGAAATGAAAAAGGTTTGTTCAACAAATTGAAAACATTCTATTGGTATAAGATATACTTTATTTTGAATTTAATAGATCATTATTATTGATTTTCTGCATGCACTATGTGTAAAGTCTTGATTGATAGGTTGATTGAAAAACATTTATAATTTTTAAACAATTAAACATTTTTTGAATATGAAAGATGCATTATACACTATGTTTCATAAATTATAGTTAAAAAAAATCATAAATTTTTGACAAATTTAGGGTGGCCGACAAATGGTTTTTAAAATTAAAAAAAATTCCTACTAGAAAATTCATAACTAATTATTTACTTGCAAAAAATTACAAAAAAATGTGTTATGTTTTGGGCATGTGTCCTCTACTTATATTAAAACAGTTAGAAAAAATATTTATTTTTACTCCCCATTAGGGTGGTTGGACAAACACTTGCTTTTTTTTTTTGAAAATTTAGTGCAACTACATTGAAATTTCAAATTTTCATGAAATAGAATTACTTTTTTTTCTAAAAAAGGACCAATAGCTTAGAAACTACATTCAATTTGATATAAAAAAATTTCTTACATATTTTTCAAATTATGTTAACAACCTATTCAATTTTTTATGTCAAGTTGTTTAACTATTTTTCTGAATTTTCATTATCACTTAAGGGCCTAGTTTGGACCCCCATAATCCTGCACTAACCCATACCAAAGCACATGAGGAAATAGAACAAGAGGACACCACATAGTAAGCACAAATAAAAGTATCAATTCATGTATTGGTTTTGAAAAGTACAAATATAGGAGATGTGGATGCTACCACAATAATGGGTTACACTTTTTAGGACATCCTGACTTTTGTTGAAATCACATTTTTTAGAAAATATAATACTTTAAGTCTTGAAAGGTTCCATTTAAAAAAAATTAATTGAAGAGGGTTTGATCAAACCCCCTTAGATCAAACCTCGCTAGTTTAAAACCATACATGTAATGGAGTCTCTTCTACACCAATCAAAATGTAGATAAAAAACCACTTTTGATTTACTTTTTGGGGGATCAAATGAATTTATTTAAATTTATGTTTTGTAAATATATAGTCCTTATTATAATCTTCCCAAAAAGTATAATTTTAAATATATTTAATTTTATTATATTTATTTTTTATTTCTCGTGAATATAGGTTTTTCAACGAAAATCAAACTATTTGTTCTGCACATGTGGAAAAATAGTAGATTACCAAAAAAAATTCTAAAAATATCTATGATCTTGGTATTGATGTCTTTAATCCAACAAAAAAAAATGAATTTGTATTCATACAAAAACAATTGTGTTATACAGTAAACCTATGTCTAAATTATAATTGGTTTGACTTCAAAACTTAATTATGAAAAAAAATTCAATAAAACACTATGAAACCAAATGAAGGAGCTAGATATCATAGTTACAAATCTAAATTCAAAAATGTTAGAATTTTATCCTTCATAGAAAAGAAGTTGTGTTATACAGTAAACATCACTCTTTAAAAATAATGTTTACTGTTAAAAACTAATTATCGAAAGAGATGAAAAAAACAATGCAATTTGATTCCAAATTTTTTTAAAAATATATATTTAAAATGTCACAAATCATTAATTTGCATCATCTTCAAATTCCTCATGGTTCAACAACTATAGGTGTCCAAAAGTGAAAATTTAGTTAAAAAAGTTCAGTTCAATGTCAATTTTGGTTAAAAAGTGTAACCCACTATTATGAGATCACCCATGTAGAGATTGATGACATTTATCTAAAAACAAATCAAAGAAAGGGATAAAGAAGATAAGAGAAAAATGAAAAGGTAGAAACAAAAATATGAAAAAAAGGAGGCATCAAAGCAAATAGCTACTCCAAGAAAACAATAATCAATTGATCTAATAACTAAGATGAAAACATATTTATCCTTGTGAATACTCCAATGGGACCTCAAAAATAATTTCATGTAGATATCACCCATCTAAAAGATGGATTTGGTAGAAGATTTTATTAGTACTAGTACAAAACAAGATTTTATACAAAGAGTTACTACATTAGAAGGCATGGAAAAATGGTTCAAATAATGTAATAATAAAAACCACAGATACAAATAGACTCATCAGTAGTAATACCCATTTAGCTAGAAGGAACAATGCGAGAATGGTTAACTCACATAGGCAATTGAGAATAATAAAAATAAAATATTAGAAATCAATTTAGAAAAGGTCATGAAAATTGAAATAGATAAGTTGAGAAAGTCACAATAAAAATGAAGAAATAAATAATGTAACTTGGACCAACAACTCAAGGAACTTAAAAATACTTGTAGTAACATATCTACATTATATCAATACTATATCGACTAGCTACAAATTAAGATGCTTCAAAAGACTTAAAAATATGTCTTGAAGCTCAAATCTTGCTACCTTCAAGAAACTAAAATTTTATGACAGATTTAGATAGATCACAACATCAACAACTCAAAAAAAAAAAAAAACAATTTAACCAACATACTAAGTTGAGTGAACAAAGAATAAGAACAATAATTTTAATTGAAAGATTTGGAATTGAGTGAGCACATTTTTGGTTTTATTATCTAAAACTCTCCTCAAGGTACAACAAGCTATTTTTATAATAGTTTAACCAAATAATCTAGGAACTACAAATAGAGAGTATACGAAAAAATTCATCTATGGCACAGGAAGTGCAATATATGAGATGAGAGGAAAAGAGTAGGTAAAGGCTACCTATCAACATCTCCAATCCTAGACTTGCACTCAATTGATTTACTTTTTGGGGGATCAAAAAAATAAAAGAAAAATCTTTGCATCTCTACTTTTAAAAAAAATAAACATTTTTTTAATAGAAAAAATAATAAAATTAAACATCACTAATTACAATAATTTTACCTAATGACAAGTACTAATAATTCTTATACCTATGACTTTATATGCTAGCATCTCTATAATATAAAGTTTAAAAGTGAATAACTACAACTTTATTCACTAGCATTTGCATAATCTACAACATTATGTGTAAATTATAAAATATTATCTCTTACCCACCAAAAGAAATTTAAGAAACTTAAAACAATTTTCACAATTAAATTTTTCCAAATATTTCAAACAATTGTTAATAAAAAATGCTCCAAAAAGGCCTATAAAATCTATTGTTCTTAGAAATATACCCTTAACCCCCACAATTTTTAGTCAATCATAAATAGTTTTGAACAATTTTAAAGTTATATAAATCTTTGCATCTCTACTTTAAGAAAATATAAGTATTTCTTAAGGGAAAAAAATAATGAATTCTAATTTGCTATAAAACATAATTATTAAGAACTCCAATTAAACATTACTAATTGCAATAATATTACCTAACAAGTACTAATAATTCTTATACCTATAACTTTGTATGCTAGCATCTCCATAATATAAAACATGCAAATGAAGCTACAATTTTATATGCTAACATTATCTACACTAGCCAAGAAGAGTCATTGCCCATAATTCTAAAAAGCACTTCCTTAAACCCACATAATTAAAGTTGTTAAATATTATAACTTAATTGCTTAAAAAAAATTATTTTCGTTTAAACTTCAAAAAAATTATAAAATAAAACATTTTTAACTAAACTCATTCATTAACTAATAATATCAATTGTTATACATCAAATTTTAGAAATTCACACTACAATGAATCTAAATTATATAGATTGACATTAAGCATGCGAACAAAAAAAAAAAAGAAATAGATAGAGAAGTTTAAGAGATTTTAAATGGGTGGAAAGATCATTGTTCTAGATTTGATCAAGAAAAATAAATTTTAAATTTGATCCCAAGATACGTACACACACGATTTATTTTAAAACCAAAAAGACACTATTATTATGAAAAATATATGAATAAATATTCCAATATAACAAAAATTATATTCAATCCACACTTCATAAAATTAAAATAATAAAAAAATATACTTATCAGAAGAGAATAATACAGATATATTTTCTTCATCCTATACGTCTAACCCTGTTTTTTTCTTAATTTTTAAAACATTTTCACTGGTTTTAATTTCGTCAAACATAAAATAAACAGAGTTAAGATAATTAACATAAAGGGGTAAAAATTTTATTAAACCAAACAGAATTAAGATAATTAATAATTACAAATTGTAGCTAATTTTTACATATAACTTAAACTGAAAATAAAAAACCAATGTTCAGGAGAAGTTTTATAATTAAACTGTTAGACAATTCAATTTTCCAAACTAATATAACTTCAGTCCAGATGTCCAACTGACCAAGAAAATCCACTGCCACAAAATTACAGGCACACCCTTACAAGCTATATATTAAAACAGAATCAAACTCGCTTTGGGACGGAGAAAACGTTCGTTCTGCACCCACAACCAAAAACAACACTATAATTAAAACAAAAAGGTTTACTGCAGTGAGCACTGAGTGAAAATTTAATCACAACCCTGTTTCGCCACTATAGTATAGAGGACCTTATGGGTCTGTTCTAGCGAATAGAAAAAAAAATTGTGTTGAGATATTTTACCAGGATGTCAAGTCAACCATCAAGCCAATCCAAACTGAATTGCACTTCCACAATATCAACTATAAGCTCTGGGATAGCAATTCTCTTGGCCAGCAACCACTGTTTCCCAATCTTCTCATCACAGATGACATGTTTCAGGGAAGTTAGTCCACAAACACTTTTAGGCAGCCTCTTCAAACGAGAACACTCTCTCATATCTAACTCAGTTAATTTCTTTAGGTGGCCTATTTCCTCTGGAAGTTCTTTCAAACCCACACATACTGAAATGTCCAGATATTCCAACCACCCAAGGTTTCCAATTGATGATGGAAGTTCTTTTAGGCCTGGCAGTGCTGACAACCTTAACACTCTCAGAGAGCTCAGATTTCCAAGGTCATATGGTAACTTCTGAACCTGATGGCAGTTGGTAATAGACCACATCTGAGCGGAAGGCATATAGCAGATACTTGGGGGCAACTCCTCTAAATCACTGCAGTGATCCATGTTAAAATCATGAAGCTTGATGTTGTTGAATGTGGATGTATTTTTAAACCCTTCGCATAAGCTTAAAGATAACTTCTCCAAGTTCTGTAGTGCTTTGCTCTGTTTTAATACAGCTGCTGCAATCACCTTCTCCAAGCGGACACTTTTGAGTTGAGTGAGGGAAGACAAGGTTTCTAGGCCTTTCACAGTTGCTCTCTTTGTGCCATAATTGAATACCATAAGAAATTTCAATTTCTTCATGGATTTCAAAAATGGAGGGAGGTAATATTCACTCGCATTAAAGAGTAATACCAGAGCCTCTGCTTCCGGAAAATTCATCTCGTACCACTGGTTTTCCTCCATAGGGCCTGCTCGTACAAATTGGAAATAAAATTCAATTAGAGAGAAAAATATATGGCCACAAGTACCACTTGTGTGGGTTATGGACGAGACACTTGATGTTTCATTTTCTTACTCCTATTTATTTTCATGTCAATCATGCATATAATACATTTAGAAAATTTGGTGGTTTAATTTAATTAATGACACCTAAGCTGGATGCAAAATTTTCTACAGAAATTTTAAGATCTATTAAAACATATGGCCATAATTTTAGAACCGATCTGTGAGAAATCTTGTAACCCACCTGTGTGAATAGAGACAATTTGAGCATCAAACTGTGTATCACAAAATTTCCATGACCCTGGCAAATTATGCTCCTTCCTGGGCATAAGTAACCTCTTCCTGTGGACTATATCACCTTGGCCTCCCAGATACAAGGCCAAATCTCTCATTACATCGTGCTGAGAAAAGTACAGCTCAGAGACACTTCCATGAGAAATTGCTGCTCCGCTCCTGATAAGGGCAACCACTATGTCAATAATGTTGTAAGAATTGATAACAAAAATTCTACATAAAAAGATAGACAATTACCCTGGATTGCTGGTTAAATTCAACAGGTTTCGGCTTGCAAGTTCCAATAGGATGACAAAGGCGTCCTCCCATTCCAGGTTCCGAAAATAAACCCAAATATCTAGCAGTGAATCAGCACAGATCTTTGTGTCCTCTGGAAAGGACCCCAAGTCTAAGAAACATTCCCTCACCACATCATCTAACAAATCAACACTCGTCTCCAAGCATTTAAGAAGCCCTTCTTTGTGATAATTCGATATAGGTTCCCCTTTGGAAAGCTTGTTCTTTGCAATCTCCCAGACTACAGGAGGTTCCCCGTGCAACGAGCTTGCAATCACCTTAAGAGCTAATGGCAAACCTTTACATTCAGCTTGCACCTGTAACTCATAAAATGGAAAAACATTCAAGAGGTCTTGTAGGACAACAAAAATTATATGTTTGCATATTAATCACAGCCCGAGTCCATAAATCTTTAATTTAATTGCTTAATACTAAGTTGCTTGGTAAACCGACTGTATAAATTATTTTTCTCATAATGCTTAATTGAATGTTTCACTCATGCTTGCCCTGTCCTTATTGCATCCTGTCTAATCCAGCAAAACATCAAAGGATAAATTTTGTTATAACAAAAATTCCAGATAAATAAATAAATAAAAACATACGCATATTTAAATAATACAGATTTCACCGAACTCTTACAAAACAACAAAGAGCTCAGAGAAGAATAAAAACCTCCTTCACTAGATTTGCATCTGCAGTGCATGGAATTGATTTTTGTCCGAATGCCCAGAAGCAGAAAAGTGACAGAGCATCTTCCTGGCTCAGCAATGGTAACTGATACAATTGAGTAGAGTGGTTTCTGGGGATAATGGAGCTATCTCTAGTTGTGACAAGAGTTTTGTATCGTGGCCTTTCAAATAGCAAATTTTCCAGGCTTACTCTGTCCCAGACATCATCCAGAATCACCAGAGTTGGTTTCACCTGCTTCAGAAGCTGCTGTTTCAGTTGTATATGCGCATCTTCCACACTTTGAAACTCAGGCCCCTTCTTCCCAACAATCTTTTCCCACATTATATCTAAAATTCCCTTGAGATTTGGGGACTGTGAAACTGTAATGAAAAATATGCTGTTTCCAAAATAATCTGATATACACAATAAACCAAATATGTTTTAGTAAATTCTTTAACATGCAAGAAAAATGAGCGTTTAATCAAACTAAAGCAGGCTACCTACTGCAAATTGAAACCAGTAATAAAGTACATATCTAGCCACACAAAAACAACTTAAGACGACAGATTTATTAAGTCCTAACTAAATAAAATAGAGAAGACAACTACTACATAAAATTGTAAACCAGATGGATTTATCTTTATAATCTACTATATGAAATCCAAACGTAGAGTCAAGACAACCAAAGTAAGTTTTAATAACTCATTTCAAAACTGTCATCCCTAAGAAGTAGGTAACATCTAGCTTATGAGGATGTTAATTGTTAAAATCTCAGTCGTCTCATCTCCTCCTCAGATAAGGGGAATAAAAAGCACCCAAAAACTTGACATATGTTGGCATTCAAGGCAGAAACCTCAGAAATTTTACAGAGTACCTTTCAAATGAAAATTTAAAATAACAGGCAAACATGACATAAATTTAGGGGAAGCACGTTTCACCTTTAATTTGGGGATTGTTGCAGAGAGCCAGGGCCAATGTCGTTTTACCCCCGCCTCCCATACACTGCACTCCAACGACAGACACTTCACTGCCGAACAAAAGCTCTTTCAAATCCCCGGTGGATTTCTCCACACCCACCAAAATTTGAGATTTGTCATAACCGTTATCATGATTATAGCTTGCGGAATCTCCTACAGTCTCATTACAGTCAAATAAATTATCTAAAACCATTTGTTGAAGCATCATGGTATTTTGGCAAGGGTCATTTGTTAACATGGAAGCTTGTTTGAAGATGTAATCATTCAGTCCCCTGCTTATATCTGCAGCCTCGGATGGGTACAAATTTTTCAGTTCTGCTAAAAGAACTCTGGTATCATGCAATATGTGGGCAGGAAGTAAGCTCAGGAAGCCATTAATCTCCTTTTCAAGCTTGAGTATCTGCGAAGCATACCTATAATTGAGAGGCAGGTTGAAAGTGCTAATATTTTCGCATTTTTTCACAAGCTCGGCACCTCTTACAAGTGTGTTGTAAAACTGGTGAAAGAGAGGATTTTGCCGATCCTTGGGCAACTTCAGGTCCGATATATAAAGTTCCTGAATGGCTGGGGTTAAAGACTTTAGCAGAGCACCGGCTCTAACGCTCAGACTCTTGCAATTGAAAATCTGCATCATGCGTATATCAACGAGAATAATAAAAAGCGGTATTTTTACAGACTACTTACTTTCCTCTGTTCTGCAGTTTGAAACATGCTGAGCTCCATACTCACAAGTTCTGAGACAGGACTCTGCTTCAACTCAAATATCTATGGCGGCAAGAAGAGTTGATCAAAATTAACGTTGACTAGCTTTCTTGAAAAATGGCGGCACAATTCTCTGGTACGGTACGGAGAGAAGAAGGCAAACAAGAAATTTCAACAGATGAATTTGTTGCTTAGAGAAAAGATGAATTTCAGCCTGTATGAGTGGTAATGCTTATGGAGTGTTATATAGAGAAACAGGGATTAAATAAGCTCAAGATATTTCTTTAATTATTTATTTGTTAAAAATATTTTATTTTGATAAGTACAAGGTATTTTCCACAGCGTGTAATATTACTATTAAGATTCAACCGTGTAGTTTTTGACTCGAAACTACACACTTGAATCCTGATAGCAATATCATAATATTTTATTTTATTTTATTTGTATTATTTATGAATATTTATTTATTTTATAAAAAATATTTTATTTTATTTCAAAAAAATATTTATTATTTTTCAATATATATATATATATAATTCTTATTCATTTAAATAAAAAATAGTTTTAAATATATATCTGTATTTTAGTTTTAACGTGTATTGTAACAATGTGAGACTTTATTGTGGTATTATAGAATGTTAATTATTTTGTATAAAAAGGTATATTATGTTATATTAAAAGAAAAAATTACAGTGGGTAGAAATATTTGAGTATATTATATATAAGAGACAAAGATGGAATTTTGTTGATCCTAAAAGCATTTTCAAATCCGATGAACAAATATTTTGAATGGTTGGGGATAAAAACTTTAATAGGGCACTGGCTCTAATGCTCAAACTCTTGCAATTGAAAATCTACATCATGTATTTATCAACGAAAATAATAATTTAAAGTGGACTTCTTCTATCATGCAGTTTAAAACATGTTGAACTGCATATTTACAAATTCTTATATAAGACTCTACTTTAATTCAAATACCAACGAGATTTATCAACAAAAATAATAATTTAAAGCAAACTTCTTTTGTTATGTAGTTTAAAACATGTTGAACTACATATTTACAAATTCTTATATAGGACTCTACTTTAATTCAAATACCAACGAGATTTGATGTTAAAAGTTAATGTTCACTAGGCTAGAATCCTTCAAAGAAGGCACAATAAACTTGTTGGTTAAGATACTTAATGAAGAAGTGACATATGAAATGATTATTTCATGATCCCTCTAATATCATTGATTATATGAATTAGATGTAATTTTGCTACTCATTATTAAGTGGGGGCATTGATTTGAAATTTCTTCAATATTAGTAAAGAGTGAAGTGATAAGAAAGCATAATAAAGATGACATGTTAATGAGTGTAAGTAAATAAATTAACGCATTGGGGATATCCTCTATCTTAGTCGATGGCCCCTACAATTCTATGGGAAAAATGCTCGAACAAAGGATGGTCCAACTAATGGATGGATTAAGTTCCCTAAAATTCTATGGGGCCCGAGCTAGCTAAAGTAGTTAGAGTGTCTCTGAGCTAATCCCATTACTATCTCCCCATTACTATATGAGCTAAGCCCATTACTATCTTTGAGCCCATCCCAACACCCCTTATAATAGTAGGGCTGGAGTTGGTGTTGCCTTTGGTTTGAGTTGAGATTATTTTCAAGTTGGAGTTGGTGTTGTTGGCCCTACAATTCTATGGTACTGGACTTCCAACTAGGGGAATTGTTAACTCATTTCCCTCACCCTTGCACGGGTAGGAGTTACTTCCTTCTCGTTTCCCACCCCCTTTCTCACGAGGGAGCCGAACAATCCTTCGAGAAGTAGGTAACCGAATAGAAACTTGAGAAACAATTGTTTTCCTTCTTTCCTTCCTTTCAACCATCTGAGCACCGGTTGAACGAACTAGTCTTCCGGTGAAGCACCAGTTGAACAAACAACTATAATAAGGGACTTGAATTCCTTATCGATTGAGAAAGAACTAGTTGACTTCCTTCCTTTTGAACCTTCCTCCAGAACTGTTGGAATGAGATTTGATGTAGTTTCCTTCCTCCCTGAACTCCCGAGCCCATGATGAAAGTAGGAGCCCATGCATCCTATCTAGCATCCTATCCTTCACCCTATGTCGAGAGAAACAAATGAAAGCATGCTCTTCCTGGGAGTTAGCCCTCGCAATTTCTCTGAGGGGGGACGGGGGTGCCACAACCTTCCTTTCAAACACCTTATTATAGTTCTACTATGGATGGAAGGGGAATTGAATTGTTAACTTGTTAGGGTGAGAATCAACGTTAGGAAGGTCAGTCTAAACTCTATTCTTACCCAAGTAACCCAACCCCATCTAAGGCCAACTAACTATAATCTACCTCCTGGGGGGGCTCCTGCCCCCAGTGCCGAAGGCATGTCTCAAGTCGGTGGGGTTGGGCAATCTCTCTGGTTAGTAGAGAGAAAGCCCCACAAAAAGAGGGAAGTGGTTAGGCTTCATCGAATGGGAGTTTAGGGTAGTTGGGTAGCTCTGTTAATCTCCTCATTAGCTAAATTTTGTATAGCTGATATCGACTTTCTTAACTAATCTCTCGCAGCAGGGTGGGAGGCCCTTAAAATAGTAGGGACTTCCCTATCTAGAAAGCTTTCCTTCACTGAACACGAAAAACTATAGCCTTTTAACATCGCCTATAGAAGAGTGAGGCCAATGAAGGCAACTAGGGCACCGACTCAACATTGGGGTCCACTGCCTCAACATTTTTTGGATGGGAGTCCCTCCTACCCTACCTCTTAATAGTTGCCTACCTACTTAATGAACGAATGTCCTTTGTGGGCTAGTAGTACCTAAGGGTGGGTGGGAGGTAATAGTTTGTCGAAGGGAAAGCTGAGAACCCACCTTCTCTACTCGGGGGTGAAGGAATACAACACTGTATTGCTCCTCGTCTAGAAGGAAGGGAGTTGCTTATAGGGGTAATTGATTATTTCCCTCGAGCTTGCCTTCATTTCTCGCACTGGAGCTAACTTAGGTATTTTTTCTTGCACTAACCCCTAAAATTCTATAAGCCCCCAAGATGGTCAGGATAGTTAATCAAACCCATTTCTAATTCTAGTTGGACCTCTCCCTTCCTCTAGGTCCCTGCCTCCAGTAATGCATTATCGGGATAGTTTTCTACTCCCTCAACATTAAGTGACTCATCGTCTACTCCCAGAAGGATATTTGGCTATTATTCTCCATCCGGGGGTGTATAGGATGGCCCATGGTATAGAAAGCATAGTTGAATTGTCAACTCATTTCCCTCACGGAGTTACTTCCTTCCTGCTGATTGAACTGGAGCTAGACATCCTTCACTCACTTCCATCCATGCCACCGACCTCTCTTCTTTCTTTCTATTGGTGAGAAGTATCTGACCTAGTTTCATTGGGCCCGCTTGAACCGATTATTCTATAGTTAGCCGTCGGGAGTTCAAGAAAACATTTTTATCGAACCAGAGAAAATGAAAGCATGCTCAATAGCTGGATAGCCGGTAGATGCCTAAGTTGTGGGGGGAGATAGGCTCAATAGTTGACTTCTCTTCCCATGCAACCTAAGGTGAATATGGTTGATGGACTGGTTGAATTCCCTCCCTTCCAATAACTAGCTTGGAGTTCTCATATAGTTGCTGCTCCTCGCTATGGGGAGTTGGGAAAGAAAGCACAATATGTTAGGTCAGGTCACCTTCTGGATGTTTCTCAGGAGTCCAGCTACCTCGTTTCTCTGGTAGGGCCTATCGACTGCCCCTACTATTTTAAGGGTGTTGAGGTAGCTCAGGAATAACCAGAACTAGTCGGTTGGCTAAAGCTACTTTCTCGATCAAGTTCAACGAAATTAAGCATGCTCAAATTGGGAAGCTTGTCCTCCCAACCGATTGGATTATCCCATCTGAAAGCTTGTCCTCCCACCCTAGCTGTGTTTAGGCCTATCGAGGAACTACCTACTCTCCATCCTTCACTACTTCATGTTAGAGGGTGGGGTTAACTGCTTTCTGATTGAACTCTTTCTTCCTCCTCTTAACTACTTTCTCCTTTTGAAGCTGTTACCATCAACTAGCTTCTTCTCAAGTCCTTCCTTCTAGGGGTTCTAGTTATTGGAAACAAAAAAAATGGATGAGGGCAACTATATCTCCCTCCCACCCAATGGATGAGGGCAGATGAGGGCTCAATCAAAAATGGTTGAAGGCACTAAAAACAACTATAGAGTAGAGGGTGTTTGGTCCTTCCGATTGTCAACTTGTTGGGAAAGTAATGTTGGTGAACCTGGGTTTAGGCTGGAGTTTCTTTCTTGAATTCCAACTTAAGCTATAGTTACTTTGTTTGCTCCACCAGGAACTACCTCCCTGTAGAGAGAAAGCATTATTCTCCTTGCCCATGTAGCTATCCATCCTTCACCACCCAATCTTAACTGAACAATCACATCCATCCGGAGCCCCATAGAATTGTAGGGCCTTCAGGTTGAGTTAACACCGACATCGACTAGCTATAACTAGAAAACTAGTTTCTTTCCATCGACCCCTAAAATTCTATGGGCTACTTTATCAAGTCCATCGGTCCTACCTTTTTGTTCTCTCTCTAGGCTTGCCTAACTGGAGGCTCTAGAGTAGGTAGTTGAATTCTCCTCCTTCCATTATCTGATTCTCTATCTCTCCACTGTGAACTATCCCTCCAAGTTAGTTGACTTCCTTCCAGAACTATCTGAGAAAATCAATCTCTTGCCATCTCACCCTACTACAAGGCATATTCCATCAAAACAAACTTTCCTCCCACCCACTGGAGTTTATGCTATTACTACTTCCTTCCAGAGGACCTGTTGATTGAATCGGAAAGGAGTTTCATCCAGTTCCCTTAGCAACTGAACTGAAACCGGAGTTGAGTTGAGTTGAGAAAAATAGTTTTCTACTCCCGACCTTCCTTCCTTTCTTTCAACCACCCAACTTGCCTTCCATCTCTCGCTTTGAACAAGTGATTTATTTTCTACTTTTTGGAGTCATCTTAAACATTTCAAGGACATGTTCCCTTAATTTTGCATGTCCTCTATACTCCCTTTTCCCCTAGATCTTTTCTCTCATTTTTGCATGAGATGCTTTAGGTTTTATTTTTTTAAATCTCTAGGATGCTACATTGTTTCGATGTTATTTAGTTATGGTTTATTTTTTACAATTGGTTTTGTTCTAGGTAGCCATCACTAGGTAATTTTAAAAGGTTTAGAAATCCTTGCCCAAAGTTATACTTATTAAAATGTTATGCATACTAAGAGATTGGTAAGTCATCAAATTTCTTAAGCATAAAGTGATCTTTCAAGCAATAAACTTGTTAGCTAAGATATCTCATGAAGAATATGCATGATAATAATACATGAGATGATTATTTAATGAGCTCTCAATGTGATGATATAAAGGGACACAAATTTGAAATTTCTTCAAAATTAAAGAGTGAAGTAATAAGAAAGCATAATAAAGATAACATATTAATGTGAGTAAATAAATAAAATTTTCTATATAGTTTTATATGTGTTTTAATATAATAGGATCTATCCTCCACTTTATGGAGGCATCTTAGATATTTTGAAAATATGATCCCTCAATTTTGTGTGTCCCTTAAATACCCCATTTTCTCTCATTTTTTGATATGTTTAAGACATTTTCTTAAAATCTTGGGCATATTGGTTATTTTATGGAGGTTACTTGTGGGTGTCTTAATGTTATTGTCACACCCAAAATCTACTAAGGACATCTTGATTTTTATAGTGAAATTTGATCTTTTACCATCAAGTTATTGTACCCTCTAATTGTAAGTTACATATGTAAATTTGTTGTGCCTTGTAGTTGTAACTTACATATGCAAATATTTTATTTGTGCATGTAACTTGCACTTATAACTATATTAGAGTTAGAGAATTAATGGGCTAGTCAATTCTATTGTAACTTGTTGAGAAATAGAGGAAATGCCTCCTAACATTTCTAATCAATTCTTTCAATGTTGCCAGTTTGTCCAATAAAGGCCCTAGATTTGGGTCCGACTTGATGTGGGTAGGGAATCACACCAAGGGGTGGTGTAAAGTTTATGATTTTTTCCTAGACATGAACCCAAAATGAACCCGAGAAGATCCAACCAAACTCAAATAGAACTAATGATTTTAATTTTTTTTTTTTTTTTGATAATTTTGGCATTCTATGCAATAACACTTTTAGGAAACTCCTCCAACTCCAACTTCCCTACTATTCAGTCTAAAATGACATGGTAGAAACACACCATCGACATCAATTGTTTAGTTGATTATGCTTTTCTATTAAATACATTGAATCCACTTCAACCTATTATAATTAAAAATAGAGAAATATGATTAGAAGAACAATGGAGGAAGACAAAAAAAATCCATATAAAAATTTGGTCAATGTAGTGGGTCGTTTGAGTTTATTTGGTTAAATAAATGCCCAATGCCACATTTTTATTTCAATCTTAATTTGGGAGGACAACTTATGATTTATTATAATCTTTTACCATCTATATAATTTTGAAATTCATATTAAATATTTCAAAAAAAAAAAATATTTAAAGGAAATATTTAATAAAGACATATTTACTTAATAATAGGGAATGCAAATATTTACATGAATATTAGGAAATAATTGTCCATATTAATTTTTTAAGGGTTTTTATGGTTTATTATTTGAATATAGACCTTGTAAATATATGCCAAGAATTTAGAGAATATAGGAAATGTGTGTGTGATTTTTGTTGAACCCACAAACTAAACCATAACTAGAAGCAATAGAAAAACTAGAAACATTAAATTATTTCTATATTACAATGAAATTCTTCTTTTGGTGTCTTTTAACATCATGAAATATCTATATTCTCTTGTATTTTATATGGATTTTTATTTATTTATATTATGGACCCTTGTCATTAATCTCATATAATGTCAAATCTTAGGGATTAACTATGAGATTGATGATGAAAATCAAATCAAATAAATAATAAAGAGCCACAAAGAGAACACCAATATGGAGTGATGTTAAAAGGCACCAAGAATGATATCTCTATAATGTAGAATAATTCACTTAAATTGACTAAATAAAATGGGGAAGCATTGCTACCATTTGTACACCTCCTTGTTAGGCACACATTTACATATTGAAGGTACACATTATATATGTAAGTTACACCTACAAGGTACACATGACTCAATGTAAATTATTGGTAACTCAAAGGGACCCAAAACCATAAGTTTTGTACTCTTAGCATTACCCTTAAACACACAACTTGGAGGATTTTAGTAAGATGAAATTCAAAAGCCAAAATTATTGAAAGAAGAGAGGCCAAGACAAATTCCCTAATGCAAAATTTTTATAGCTTGAGCAGCTCCTACAATTTAGCAAAATAATGATTAGTTAGATCACAAATTACAATCAAATAGCCTCAACATTTTATCTCATTCCTCTTTGTCCTTGAATTTGGCAAATATATTGAACATGATTTATATTCATAAGAGCATAATTGGCCTATTATTCTCTACTACAAGTTTATCATGTTATTTTTGTAGCCTCGCCTTTTCCTTAGCTTCTTTGAGGGAAATAGTATCCCACTTTGGGATGCCTAACATTGGCATCCCCAACACCAACAATTATTGAAAACAAGAAAAAATATTACTAAATTTTAGAAAGGGAACCATTTTCAAATATTTGTTTTGATAATTGATAATATGATTAAATATTTATATTTACAAATTTGTGTTCATATTTAGAGATTCATTCATTTTTTATTTCAATTTTCAATCATCAATATTGATTGTTCATTGTTAAATTTTTAGTGTATGAGTTTAAGCTCTTTAGAATGTTTAATGATGTTTAATAATTTAATTACAAAGTTGAATAAATATAAATTATTTTTTGAAATATATAATAGATGAAAAGGAAAAGGGTTCAAATTTTAACACCTCCACTCTTATGTACATTCTCATTTCTCAACCCTTGTTGTCTTGAAGAGAAGTTAGTTTTTATCCATACAAGAAGTTGAACTCAATACTCCACTCTATTTTCAATGTCTTTCTTATTCCTATGTTGTTATTTTGATATTGTTTGATCAAGCAATAATCATCCACTCCATATAAACTAGCCTAAATCCTCAAAATCCTTCCAACAAAAAATAAAAATAGGAGAACTAAAGTTAAAAATATAAACAAACCTTCAAAAATTGATGTTAGATAAAATCTACGAATTTCTGGCTAGTGAAAAGCATACCAACACATCTCACATGATATTTTTAGATATTGAAAAACTTATTCTAAGTCTCATGAAAGATATGTGATATAAGTGAAAAATTATGCATGAATAGACATTTGATCTTACCGTTTCACATAGCATATTGGTTTGAACACTAATGGCTACTCCAATTACACATATAATCCACTTTGTAATACTAATTAGTATTCATGAATGCAACACAATGATCCTATATTTAATTAGAAGTAAAAGCACCTTTAGGTACTATTGGATGGTCAATATGCACAATTATACATTTTTTATAAAAAATACTTTGTGCAATTATTCATCTACACCTTCTATTTGTATGTCTTGTCCATCCAATAACACCCATAGTCACCCTATTTTAAATTGAAAAATGAATTCTTTTGATTGTTAAATTGAGTGTATGTTAAAAAAGGTTAGTTGGTAGTCAATCTTCAACTGAGAGTTTTTGGTCCAACAAGACAAAGAGAAAAAACTATTCTATAAGACAATCTCAAACAAGCATACTCAATAGTCTAATATGTTATTGTTATTGTGAATGTATAATTTAAATTCTCAAACTAAGGCTATTCCACCCCAAATTGTCTCTAATTTGAATCATCACTTTTTACCCCAAATTCTATTTTGAAAAATCTTTGAGCTATTGGAAAGACCTCGTAGAAACATACAATTTTTTATCATATTATTTTCAGCAATTTCTTATTAATTTTTTTGTTTAAAAAGGAAAAAGAAAAATTGATACTAAAAAGATTCTTCTAATACTTGCACCATAGCTTTTCACTTTTAACCTTCAATTGCAGTTATCTTTTGACAATCATAAAGATATTAAAGAAACTTACAAAAAGACTTACAAAATGATTTATAGTATACTCATATTTGCAAAACAATGAGAAAAAGAATCTTATAACACTAAGAAGAATATTTCATAATTTTAACATAACTTTGTAATCTTTAGACTATTAAAATACATTGCAAAATATTACTACTTTGATATCATAATTTTATAATTTTACATAACCTAGTGATCTTTAAATTATTATAATATATAGTAAATATTCTAATTTGATATTATAAATTTTTGACATAAAAAAAGAATATTTCATAATTTTAACATAATTTAATGATCTTTTCACTATTAAAATATATTGCAAAACATTATTACTTTGATATTATAAATTTTTGATGATTCCTGAAATTATATTTTAGGATCAGATTAAACTTATGAAAGGACTTAAGAATTAAATATAGCAAGGTGATAACGGACAATGAGAGGATCGTAACTTTAACTATGCAATCACAATTTCTTGCTCTCGTTGTTGAAAGGAAGACGATTGCTGTTATTATTATTAAAAACATCAATCAACTTATTTTTAGCTAGAGCTAAATATCTCTTTTCTATACTGTGTCACGTATCATTAACAAGAAAATTCTTACTGAACCAAATATAGGTATGTAACCATACCCAGGAAGATGAACAGAGTCTACAGACTTCCACCCAGTCAAAATTTGTATCATACGTTAAACCTGTCATCAGGAAAAAGGATGAACGTGATTCCCACTTAACTTAAAAAGTAGATGTCTATTACGAATTCTCAACAACCAGATCATTTTGTTATTGTACGCAAGCTCTCAGCTGTTTTCCAACATACCAAAATTGGTATCACACATGAAACCTGTCATGAGGACAAAGGATGTACGTAATTCCCAATTAAGTTCTAAAAAGTAGACGTCTGTTCATCCAAGCTACCGATTATTTTTTAATGTGGGCAAGTTCTCAACAACCAGATCATTCTATTATCGTGAGTAATCTCTCTTTTCTATTCACAGAAGCTACTTTCCAACCTACTGAAATTGTATCTAATCTTATTCAACATGGAAACGCGTGAGCCTTTCTTAAATGGTTGATTACAAATTGAATTTTGAAAAACGTTCAAATTGTTACTTCTTATTAGTCGATAGGTTATATATAATGTCATATTTGAGTCTGAAATAAGTTTCACGTTTGCAAACTACCATTGAGTCATTGGAAAACAAGTTTTAGTTGCTGTTTAATGGTAAACCAGTTGTTATTTAATGATAATAGCGTACAAAATATCAGGTGAAAGCCTCCAGAATCTCGGTGGATGAGAACATTGTATTTCTATTGCAATTTTTTTTTTGTCAATTTGATGGCAACTTTCTTTTTTCATTTGCAGTGCTTTATGTTTTAAATCTGTATGCAAATATTTCAAAATTAGATAATATTTTATTTTTTTAAGGAAAAAATTTAGATTTGTCTAAGTTTATTTCATTCTATTATTTAACACTTATTATTAATTGTTTAATCGAGTCACATACAACTATAATTTACAGCACATGGCATCCATACACTCCTATGCACAAACACTTACTCTCTAACATATTTACATACATATAGTTTTCTATTGACGTAATCCTTGAACTTCCTTTAGATACAAGTGCTAGTTATATATTAATCAACTTTGTATCCACAATAGTTAAGTAAAATTTAAACTCTGAAAAGAATCTAAAACAATACTATATATGTTAAAATTTAATTTTAATTATTTATTACATATTTTGTAAAATAAAAAAAATAAAATTGATCAATAATTAAGTCAAAGGAGTTTTCTTTAGGAGAGGGAATGAAGTAGTTTTGATATCAATGATGAATATTACCTTAAAATATTGTAAGATGATAAAATTAATCATCTATATTTAGTTTTCATGTTTGAATATTGAATATTGCTTTGTTTGTATCCCATAAAAATGAATACTACTGGATGATATGGAGTAAATTCTTACCTACTCGCAAGATTAAAATTAAATTATATAAATAAGTAGGGGTAGAGAGGGGTGTGAAAATCTAATTGTGAAGAATTTTAATTTTCTTTTTAAACCCCAAAGCACCGAGAGAACAACAAATATTAGAGTGAGGGATGTTTAAAACAATTTCTAGCATTTAGGTGAATAGGTAGGTATGTGACACATCACACAAATAATAGTTCTTTGACATTAAATTGACTCCCACTACCCAACAATGAGCCAAAAACACTATTGAACACATAGATGTTGGGAGTTGTTTTGCATGTATGTGTGTTTACCAAATTCTTCAATATTTTCAAATGATAGTTAGTCTAGAAGAAGAAAATCTACTACAAAGATTTTGTAATTCATTTATACAACATCCATATTTATAAAGTACCCTCAACCATTATACTTGCACCATTTTTCCTACAATTCATTTTTGCTATGTTGTTAGCTTAAGACTATTAAAATCTTCAAAATTTCACATTGACTTTTCAATTATAGGTATGTAGTTGCACTACATTTACATGATTGCATCCCTTTAACAACTTTGAGCATTAATGTCTTTGCCTTACATGACCAAAAAATAAGTGTTTCAATCATGTGACCTTCAAGAAGCATTTTCATTTAGTATTTCAACCCAACAGCGCCACTTTTTTAATTACTCACTATTATTAAAAGTAGAATCACTACTAATGCTATTATTAAAAGTAGACTTTAAAATTAATTCATTTTGTGCATATCTGTTAATCATTACAGGCCATTAGAGCATATGGCTTTGAGGCATTCTATGGTTCCACATTATTTTCACATCTCCAATGCTAGCTTTAACTCCAACATATGATAAAATCACTATCCTTTATGTTTTGATGGATATCCATACCCTTCTCCAAATCCCTGATTTTGGCACAAGTGGGGACGATGATAGCAAATGATGTGGAGTTTGGCTTCATGCCTGCCAATTGCTTTTGCTTGAAACTTCATTGTAGAAAAAGGTCTACCTTATGCCAATGCACAGTGCCAAAAACCTTAATGGAAAACTAGAAGTTCAATGAGATTTGTGGGAGTACCTTGTGTGAGTGAAATACAATTTGCATGTATATTTGAACAAGCAACATGTTTTGAGTAGAGAACATATGATAATGGGAAATGGGATTATGATTCTATAAATTGATCTTAAAGAACTAGTAGGAGGATGCTCTTGAAGTAATTGATGCGATAGGATTAGCTTAAGAAGTTATAAGTTAAAGAGATATTAATGGTCTTTAAGAAATTGCAAATTTCTCAATCGCTGTAATTTTTTTGCAGAATTTGAAAGTAGTACAATATTTGATGTAGTAATAAACAAACTCTTCGAAGGAGGGTCTTAGTTTTCATTTTCAAAACCACCATTATATGGACTACACATGTATGAATTTATAAAATCAAAATCAATGACCATATGTTTGTTGTTTTTTTTTTCTTATTTATAACTCTCAACTATAACCACAAGTACCATAATATCAATAATTTAGTGCTATATTCATACATGTTATTTTTGTTACAAATTAACGTCATACATAACTCCCACTGTATTTTAAAAACTGAATGAATGCAATCATCATTTTATTTCATAGACAGCAGGCTTAGAAAACTAATGTTAATTGTGTTTATATCTTTTGTTTATTGTTGAAGGTCTACTTATTAAAATTTTGAAGCTTCTAAGATTAGTATAAACCATTATATTTACAATGATTAATAATACTATAGAAATATGATGTTTCAAAAATTCAAAATTGAAATAGTTAGATGTTCAAAATTGAAATAGTTAGATGTTCTAGTTTCCGTTACTCTAGTGGACTTGTATGCAAAGTGCAATATCTTCATTCATGCTACCCCTACTATGATAATTAAATTTGATGTGGCTAACATGTAGATGAACATATGAAGGCTATTTTCTTCATCCAACAAGAAAACCAACCTTAAATAGTGCTAAAAGATAATGGAAACCTAATAAAAGATGAAATAAATATTTTTAAGAGTAGCGAACTAACTTTTAAAGTGTAAAATTTGCAATTATTTTAATTCTATAACAACACTAACCCCACTTTGAAGAAGAATTCATTGTTTTCTTTCATATTTGCACATGAGACTTAGAAAAATCATCTTTTTAAGTGTGCTTTTATCTTCTATTTCTTGTTCAAGTTGTATTTATTAAATTTAAAAATATAAAAATAGAGTTGTTAGTACAATATTTTAATCTTCTATAAAATTTAGTTATCTTTTGAAATTAATAATTACCATTTATTGATGAGTAACTAAGCTCAAGGGGACCCCCTCGGGGGTATCTCCAAACAAAAATACTTAATTTTGCATGTCCATATTTTTATCCTTCATTAAGCTTCCATTTTCAAGTATTGAAAATACGAAAAAAAATATAAATTTTATGGGTGATTTTAATACTCTTGAAAACAAGTTTTTATTTTATTTTAAATATTTTAACTTAGGATATAGTGGAAATCTCATTGATTAGTTTAACTCCAAAATGTAAAACAAAATGTTGGTAAATAATATTTTGAATTTTTATTGAACAAAGAAAACTTTAAACTATTTTATTACTTTATAGACTCTTTCTTCACAACTTATATCATACTTTCACAAATCATAAATTCCTTCAAAATTTGAGGTGTATACCATCCTTGCATTTACATATAGTTTTGGGTTCAAAAGGCATGAATGATTTGTATTCTTGTTTCTAATTTTTTAAATTTTATAAACTTTAGATTTGAATTTTTATTTAATATTTTAGTAGTGCTAAAAAAATAATGATTTTTTTTAATATTAATAATAGAGGATTATGTATCAAAGTTGTTGTTCTTTATTTGCACATTACATTCAACAGTCCTAGATTCCCTTGGGTTGCATCCATATACATTTTTACCTTGGGTACATAGTTACAAAAATATGCCCAGTGTTATCAACATTTTTACAATATATGTCTTTATACCATATATGTCACTATATATGGTAATATATGCCAGTGGAAGATTGTACACTATGGTCCGAATTCAAAGATCACCTTCATTACCAACCACTACTTCTATCCCTCCATGCTGATTGGAACTCATATGGATCAGAATTTCTGTCGCTTCCTGTTCATCCACTGTCTTTCCTCTTTCCCTAGCATTCTTGCCCCTCCTCCTTTCTTGCTTGTCCTTTGTCCCCTCATTCAATTCTCTCTAGAATTCCTATAGTCCTTGAGGAATATCTCAAATCCAGGGTGGTTGGTGTTCCATGAATTTCCATACCTTGCTTCTTGGATGTCAACCTCCATTTTTCTCTTTTCAAGGAATTCCTAGAATTTGTCCTTGGAGACTTCGATAGTTAGGTACACCTACATAGAAATATCATACATAATGAGTCTTTTGTAAGACTCAGTAATCACCCTCCTTTTTCCATTGAAATTGTCATTATTATGAGCTTTCCAAATAACCCATAATATTTTGGTGGATAAACACAACAAAAGAAATAATTTTTTTTGTCCATTTTAATATCAAATTGAAAAAGAATTTTTTTTGGGTTGGGCTCATCATTGTGCCCTCATATGTTTTGATCATTGCAGAACAATTTCTAGATTTCCTTGGAAAACATACAATCAAAAATTATGTGCCTAACAGATCCATGCACCCTACATATAGTACAAATATCAATATCATTTTGTGCAATCTTGAAAGGAAGTGTTTGAAGCAATAACAACTACCTAAAATATGATTTTTTCAGTTCCACTTCTTTTTACCAATTCTTTAAAAAAAAATTTATACCATTGTTTCCTGTTCATATTAGTATCCCAGATCTTATTAGCCTATTTAGTTATATCCTCTTGTTCAGTCAAGGTACAGTAAATTGTTTTAGCATTCACTTTCATTAAAGCACTGTCATCTTTCCATTGTAACTCTTTGTACTGTAAGTTATCAATTTTGGTTTTAATAGGGAATTGAATTACTTTGCATGCTTCTTTTAGTATGTTGTAGGTTCTCCAATTGCTCTGTGGGAGGTTAAATTCTAAGCTTAGTTCATGCCACCCTTTCAAGCTCCCATTTATTAGAATGTCGTTAAAGAAATTAATTCCTTTATGTGCCCAACTTTTAGCAGAGTAACCTTCAATTAAGGCTAGGGGTTTCCCTTTATGTTCTAGTTTCCACCAAATAGATCTATGAGCCATGATGGTACTATTCCCATTCTTGATGAAATGGAAATTAGAGATATTCATCTTGACAACCTCCCATGCTTTCTAGATAGTTTTAAATAAATTGGAACCTATAGGGGCTATAGTATGGGCACTGCTAAGGATATCACACAAGGGAAGAGATCTCCATGTCTTAGCTTGCTTCAGAGTTTCATTTCTTATGTTTTTCCTAATGAGGACTTTCCATGGTTCCTCACTTTCTAGTGCACCAATTATCCATTTGGATGCCAAGGCAATGCCTTGCATCCTCAAATCCTTCAAACCTAGGCCACCTTTTTCTTTAGCAATAGTACACCATTCCCATTTCACTGCATGTCTTTTCCAGCTCCCTTTGCCATTTGACCACGGGAAATTTCTAATCCTTTTTTGGATGTCATTGATTTGGTAATGACTGAAAAACTAGACTGAAGCAAAGTATATACTATGATCAAAGGAGAGGATTTTTTGGCAAACATGTAGCCTTCTAGCCAGGGACAAGTATTGCTTATTCCATTTGTCAAATTTTTCTCAATTTTCTCCTTGATCCACAACCACATTTCTTTTAGATAGGGATCAATGGAAAATGGAATACCAAGGTATCTTACTAGTATCTGAGGCACTCCCCATTGAAAGCTGAAATTTGTTTGCCAATTTGGATGTCTATCATTCCACCCCAACAAGGATGATTCAACCATTTCAATTTTGGCACTTGAGGCTGCACATAAGGTGTTGAGCTTGTTCATTAGTCTGTTCATATTTCCTTCCTCTAAAATAGGAATATTGTAGTATCATTTGCATGCCGAATATTGATAAGCTCATTGTTAATTGCAAAAGATTTCTGGATTTGATTGTGTGCTAGTTTTTTGCATCAACGTTTTGGATCACACTCTGTGATCCATCATCAGGATGAAAATAAGAGCACCAAGAGAAAAATGATAAGATGCAGACCAAGTGAAGCTAAAAAGGTTTGAGAAGGGAAGAGGAAGGATGGTTGCATGGGAAATAAGGCACAAGGCAATGACATGACAAGAGGAGAAAATTCAAAACAAGAAAACCAAACATAACCTTCTAAAAGCTTAATAAATCAACCAAAAAATCCAAGCAAAAAGAAAGAAATAGACCAAAAATGCTAATTTAAAAGTTCAAGCAATAAAGCAAGAAAATTAGAACAAAATAAAGGAAGCAAACAAGCAAGAAAAATAATACAAAAAGGATTTAATAATCCATCCTTCTTGTATTATTTTTCTTGCCTGTTTCCTTCCTTTATTTTGTTCTAATTTTCTTGCTTTATTGCTTGAACTTTTAAATTAGCATTTTTGGTCTATTTCTTTCTTTTTGCTTGGATTTTTTGGTTGATTTCTTAAGCTTTTAGAAGGTTATGTTTGGTTTGCTTGTTTTAAATTTTCTCCTCCTTTCATGTCATTGCCTTGTGCCTTATTTCCCATGCAACCATCTTTCCTCTTCCCTTCTCAAACCTTTTTAGGCTTCACTTGGTCTGCATCTTATCATTTTTCTCTTGGTGCTCTCAATTTCATCCTGATGATGGATGACGAAGTGTGATTTGAAATGTTGATGCAAACAAATAACACACAATCAAATCCATAAATATTTTGCAATTAACAATATGGATTGTGGAAACGTATTATATTTGAAGCTCATTATTGTCTGGTAGAGTGATACCCTTAACCATCAGGGAGAAGTTATTGTCTCTTTTAATATATAGTGTAACACATCAGAGGCGATCATAAAGAGTGTTGGGGCAAGAGGGCATCCTTGCCTTATTGATCTCTCTAGTGAGAATTATTCAATGAGGGTGCCATTCACATCCACCTGTGCCACTGCATATTTGAATAAAGTTCTAACCATACCACAAAAGGAACTGGGGAACCCAAATGCTTCAAGGACCGTCATTACAAAGCCACCCTATGTTCTATCATATGCCTTTTCAAAATCCAATAGGAGCATAGTTGCCTCTTGCTTGGTCTACTTTTCCCAATCCATCCCTTCCCAATTGGTAATGAGTTTTTCTAGGATATATCTTCCCTTTATGAACCTTGTCTAAGTGTTATTTATTAAACCTAGCAAGACACCTGAAAACCTATTTGCTAAGATTTTTGCCAAAATTTTATAGGAGACATTCAGGAGGGTAATTGGCCTCCAATTTTTGATAAGTGTCTTGTTTCCTTCTTTGGGGAGCAACTTGATAACTCCCTTGTTAATGTCCCTGCCCAATGATCCTCTTTCCAAATCCTCCTTATAGACTAAGAATAGATCCTCATAAATCCAATCAATGAATGTTTTATAGAACTCAGCAAGAAGTCCATCCATTCAAAGGGTTTTATCATTATTTAAGGATATAATGGCCTTCCTTATCTCCTCCCTTGAGATTGGGAAGTCCAGTACAGTGGCCTCTTCATCCATGATTTTCTTTGGTATTAATTGTTTTATTAGATCCCTAGCTTTGCAACATTCTTCCTTAACCTCTTCTGAGGTAAAGAGGATTTTGTAAAATTATAGGAACTGATCTCTTATGTCTTCCTACTTATTTAGAAGCATGTCATCAACCCAAATTTGCTTAATCTGCATCATGTCTTACTTTTCTTTTATGTACCTAAAGAAGAACTTGGAACCCTTATCTCCATTTTCCAACCAATTCATCTTATCCCTTACCCTCATCCCTTTTATTTTAACTTCCTGCAGCCTCCTCAAGTCATTCTTGACCATAATCGGATTATTATTCAAGTTTTCATCCTGGGTTTTCATGAATACTAGCTTCAGCATTGAGCAACTTTTATTGTAGGATACCCTCTTTTTTCCTTCTCTCCATAGCCTTTTTCTTGCCCATTGTCTAAAAGAGCACTTTTCAACTTTTAACATTCATCTCATCATGATTACACCAATGTATTGGAAACCTCTTTGAATTCATAGGAATAGGTTCATTAGCTCTAGGATCTGTAAAAAGAACAAATATGTTTGATTTTTTTATGTCTTTCCTTTTCACTTGATCATAGGACAATTTTGTTGCATAAAATTGGTGACATGAACCTCTATAAGTTTTCCATTGATTTATTTGATTTGTAACTATGCCAACATTCATCATCATTTCTTCCAATGCAGAGACAAGGGATAAGTGATTCTGGTTTGATGTTGAACCCCTCAATTTCAAAACTAATTCAGAAATTATAACTTTTTTTTTCTAGATGCCTTAACAAATCCTCTTGGCTTTGTCTAGGGTTTGTTGGAAGGGTTGGAGGAGGGTCGGGAATCCTAGGGTTTTCCTTGGGAATTTCATCATTTAAATTTGGTTATGGCTTAGGGTTTATATGATTTTTTATAAAATTAAAAAAACACATGAAATTGCTAAAAAATAATCAAAAATTTCAAATGCAAACAAAATTTAAATCTAATGCATAAAAAAATAACACTTACCTCTTCTCCGACATGGCATTGTGAAGCTAGGTTGCAAATGAAAGAAAGCACGTTCGCATTATGTTGGGTTGAGAGTGAGAAAAGTATTCTAGAAAACACGGGCCACATGTGAGAAAAATGGGTAGGTTTTTTTTATAACTTTTGAGCAAAATGTGTATGCATTTTTCTCTCATAAAAACACATTCATGTTTTGAGTTCTAAAAACTTGATTGTGTTTTGGGTGCTAAAAACCTGATCGTGTTTTGAGTGCTAAAAACTCGATTGTGTTTTGAGTGCTAAAAATTCGATCGTGTTTTTAATGCTAAAAACTTGATTGTGTTTTTAATGCTAAAACATGAGCATGTTTTTAATGATAAAAACACAATCTTTTTTATTCAAATAACATGCTCGTGTTATGGATTGGAAAATTTGAGCCATAATACGAGTATGTTATTTGAATTTCTTCATAACACAAGTGTGTTTTGCTTGTATTTGGGCATTTGGCCACTTTTTTGTGCCCCATCTTGGTGCACATGCCCTATACAAATTTGGTAAATTGTCTGAACACTTATGATATAAAAAATAAAAATTTAATATGTGATTGTTCTCAAATAATCAACATGCCCTAGTTTATCAATGATGAGCTAATACATACAAGAGATAAGGTTTATGAGTTTCCAAAATAGTCAAGATGTCAAATCCTCCAACAAAAAAAACCTAAAAACTTGCAAAAATGGAAAGGGGAGGCTTTTGTTGTATAGGGGCTTGCCTTGGTCAAACCTCGTGTTGGTGTTCCCATGTCCACAACAACAATGATGATAAGTGATAAAGAGTGCATGCTAATGAGAATGATAATAACAACACAATGATAGGTTTACCACTCATATATGAAACCCTTGTTATATAGATGTAAGTATACCAAGCCATACACAAGGAGGAAGAAGAGACTTCTTGGAGATCCTACAAGTGTTAGTACATGCAACAATAATAATAACAATAAAAAAAACATCACATGATACTTGAGCATGGATTTACTGCAATAATGAAGTTCATCAGTTGGCAAATTGTAGATTGCAAACTTATTGAATTGTGTCTCTAATCATTTTCTTTGTTTCTAACTCATTCCCTTCCTTTCTTTGTTGCTCTAGACCTGTTAAGGGGAGAAGAGGTTACTTATATATGAGATCAAACACATATTTGAGCAACCGTTTGGGAGAGGCTGCCAACAAAGTCATTTTTTAAATCATAACAAGGGGGTGAAGCCACAATAGTGGTTTACAATTGAAGTGAGGAAGGAAAACTCACAAAAAACGAATGCATGGAAAAAAACTTGATTTTAGGGGTTCATACGAACCTATTGGTTCGACCGAACCAATTAGGGGTTCGGTAGAACCTAGGTTCGGCCGAACCCTCTGAATACTTTCCCACCAAAAAAGCCATAAAAACCCCTTATAATGAAATGAACCCTAGTTCGAGCGAACCCCTAGGGGTTTGTTTGAACCCCCTTTATTCCTCATCCCCCCTGAGATAGAAAAAAACTTGAATTTTGGCACTTCAAAGCTCGGTTTGAGGATAAAAATGGAGGAATATTCACAAACCCAATTAGAATCAGGTAGTCCTCAAAACGAGCTATCCAACGAATATAATTTTAATATGTTTTGGTTTTATTATGTATTTGATATTTTAGTTTTATTAAACATAGTTTTTTCATCGAAAATGAAGGTCTTTGTTCTGCACATGTGGAAAAATAGCAGATTATCAAAATTAAAAATGAGTGCACCGTGATATTGAAGTCCTTTGATCCAATAGAAAAAAAAGAATTTTGATATATACAAAAAGTTATTCGTTATACCTGGTCAGCGCTTATGTCCAATTGTAATTATTTGACTTGAAACTTTATTAAAGAAAAATATTCAATAAAAAACTATCTAACCAAGTGGAAGCACTAGATATCGGAGTTACTTAATCTAAATTGAAAAGAATTATAATTTTATCCTTCATGGAAAAAATTATGTGTTATACTGGCAAATTTTAAAAAATAAAGTTGTTTTTGAAAACCAGCTTTTTGTGGAGATGGAAAAGAAGTGGAATCGGGATTCAAAATTTTGAAAATATTTTTAGAATCTGCAGACAAAATGCGTGACGGTAGACTTTAGGTTTGCATCATCTTCAAATCTTTCACCAAGAATCAGCTATAGGTGCCCTCGAATGTGAAGTGACGTAGTTTTAAAAAAATAATTTCAATGTCCAATTTGGGTCAAAAATCGTAAACCACTATTGTGGGATCGATCTAAGGTCAATTTTGAATTCAAAAGGTTTGACATGAATGGCTAGGACACTAGCGAACCACACTAGTGTCCAAGAATAATTCACTTTGAATGGGTCCAATAATAGAGGATTTAACCAAGCTTACCAAAAAGGTGCTAAATATGCACATTACAAACATAATTAGACACACACACTAAATTGGGTACCAAACCTAATGTGAAATTGTAAGCAACAACAATTTACAATGCTACACCATTATCATGTTACATTTAATTTTTGAAAATAACATTTCAATTATCAAAATTCCAAATTCAACTTTGATTTACTTAACATTTCAAGAATAACTATGCTTTCATTTGTTATATGTATTTAGTTAGCATATAAAGCTATTTATATGTTTAACTTTTGTTTTAAAAGAATATTTAGTGAGGGTTGGTAATAGCTCCTCACCTCTTATATTAATGAGTTTTTAATTTTCATTCTACTTCTCACCACATGTCACCTCCTACAAGGAATCAACTTCATTTTCTTCATCTCCCATCATCTCCCTCCTATATTCCTCCAATACAAAACATTGAACCTTTTTCTCTCCCTTGCATTCTTTCGATATACTCTTTGTTGAACAGTTCACCTTCTTCTCACTTCCTACCTTCTCCTACATGACATCTACTCCTCTCTATCTTCCTTCCATGTTCCTCTAACATGCTCCATAATGTCATCTACAAAACTACCCATACCTACTAATTGAAGTTAGGTTGCCACTTTAGCATATCCACCAACAATGATATCTACTCCTCCTCTCCTCTATCTTCCTTTAGCATGCTCCATAATATCATCTACAAAACTACCACATACTAATTTAAGTTAGGTTGCCACTTTAACATACCTACCAGCACTAAGATAATAGGTTGCCACTTTAACATACCTACCAGCACTAAGATAATCGCTTGAAAGAATTTAAATCTTCATTTACAATATGAAAACCAAATGACCCTACCACTTTAATCACAACCTCTTTTAACTATTCTCTAATCAAACTAATAATCTACATTTAAAAAATAAAAGACAAAACAACACTTACTAAACTTTATTAAGAATTGAACCCCACTAAATATAAACAGGAGCTAAGAATCCGCGCATCACTTCTACGAAACAGTGACGGAACTGGAAAGAAACAGAGTACCTCGCTCTCGATAACATAAAGCAACTTCATCTTCTTTTGAGATCAACTTCCTGTGCATTTCAAATCTGCAGGTCTGTACCCGAGACATCTTCCACAAGTAGTCAGCCGTGTACCCACCGCTAGAATAAAGAAATGTCTTCTCACTTTGACAGTGACTGCACTAGCTGTTGCCCACTCAATTAATTATGGTGAACAGTAATTTTCCACTACTAACCTGACTTATGTACAATATTTTAGGTGAGCAGTGGATTTTTAAATACTGACTTGACTGTCTTTTGTATTGAATCAATGACTTGACTTCTGTACAATCTGTTGTTTTCTAATTTCACTTCTGTCCAAACACGGAATAAAGTAAGAGTACCTACCTAAAGTAAAGGTCAAAAACAAAGTAACTTTTATTGCACGGCAGTGTGATGTTTTCCTGTTTTGATGCTGACTCTTCGTGAGTTCTTGGTAATGGGGGGGTCACTGACAGCTTTCCATTATTGTTCTTAATTTACAGGAAGATTAGAGAATTTTAATAGTCTCCACGTGATTCTTCCGGCAAAGCTAATTTTATTTATTGTATTATATTTTTATTTTATTATTAAGTAATCCTAATACGGCAATGCGAGCTTTCTTTATTACATCGTATTTTTGTTTCTTATAAAATCATCTAAAACTTTCCGTTGTTTATGGAAATTCCTTTCGTCGAGTGATGGATTTTTAATATACAAATTAAAGTTGTTAAGAGCATATTTCATTATATTAAAGTTTATTACTTATTCAACATGTGAAAATGGACAATATGAAGAATCTTTTACAATTTTATACAATTTGAAATTTAATCAACTAGGAAGAGACAATATGCGGATCTTTTAAAATTTTGTACAACTTAAAATTGAATCAACTAGGAAGAGAGATGGTATTAGTTATATTTTATAATTTTAGACATTTTAAAATGAGCATTTTATATTTTTCAAAAATAAAATACTTTTTGGGGTGATTTATTAACTTAGATCTAGTTGGTGATACTTGTGGGATTAATATATTTTAAATAAATTGTGTCATTTACTAAAGATCCTAAACTTTGACTATTTTTTTAAAATATATTAATCCCACAAGTATCACCAACTAGATCTAAGTTAATAAATCACCCCAAAAAGTATTTTATTTTTTAAAAATATAAAATACTTATTTTAAAATGTCTAAAATTATAAAATATAACTAATACCATCTCTCTTCCTAGTTGATCCTCCAATTCTTAAGTTGTACCAAAATTTTAAAAGATCCTCGCGATATTGTCCCTTTCCTAGTTGATTAAATTTCAAATTGTATAAAAATTGTAAAAGATTCTTCATATTGTCCATTTTCACATGTTGAATTATATTCACTATGAAATTAAATGCAAAGAGGATAAGATATTTAGCTTATTGATTGAAGAATAAATTGTGTCATTTACTAAAAGATCCTAAACTTTGACTATTTTTGGCTCTTTTTGCACCCATACTTGACCTTACAAGTGCAAACTCTACTCTACTTCTCACATGATTGATATATTCATTTTCTTTGCTCTATTTATTATTTGAGACTAGTATATTGTATTTAGAAATACAAAATTTAAAGGATTTCCATTGTATCACAAGGGAACACATTACATAGGAAAAACCCTAGAAAGCTTATTCACAAGATCAAAGACATCACGTAAGCCCCCTCAAATTGTGTATGTAGATTTCTTACTCCTTTTAGTGCACCAAATCCAAACATTTTGTTATTGATTTATCTTTTAATGATTTATAGCGAAAAAGGATGTGTGAAAGATGATCAAAACGAACACTAATGAATGCCTTTAAAATACAATAACATAGCATAAAACTTCATAGAAAGTGTACATAATCGACTCAAGGTAGGAAAATAAAGGGTGATAGTGGGATAGGGTTTGAATTTTGAAAAGGCCAAGTTTAAATTTATAATTATAGGGTTAATCATTTGACTACAAAAATCACCTTGGGTGGAAAAACAATTAGATCTAGGTAGACAATGACTATATTGAGGTAGATGTACATATAGGCATAGTAAATGAAAGTCTTAGGTAAATGTTTGATAGTATATGTGTATGAAGATAAGGTAGGGATGGATATATGGGAATGTGTGTTTATAGGGATAGGTAAAGGATAGGTGAATGAGCTTAAATTTGCAAAAAAATGCACCATTTGTCTATATGTACATGTATCAAGATATCCTAGATCAAAATGAGCACACAATTAAATAACAAATGGAATGGGTACATATTGTGATAGGGCGAATTTAAGTGCTAGAAAATGAACAACAAACAAAAAGTGCAAAATAACACTAAACAACCTACAACTCAAGATTAGCCTAGTTGGATTCAATCCAAAAGTAAATAAAAGACAAATGAAACACCTTGTCTTTGAATCCCGATCATTTCGTTGTACGCCGATATTTGGTGTTGCTTGTATGCTCCTTGGATGGCATAAGATACAAGCTTCACGATGATCATATGATGATGGATGAAAGTGGATGCTAGCATAAAAATGGCTAAGTATGGATTCTAGAAATTTTTTGCAAGAGTTTGTCTACAATGCATGATCTCTCCTAAAATGAGAGAAAAGAGGGGGTATTTATAGAGAGTTTGGAATTCTCTAGAGAAATGAATGGTCAAGATTGAGCCACCAAGATCAAGATATAGGGCTAAGGTGAGTTGAGAACTCACAAGCCCTCACATCTTGACATGTGGCATGTGATATGGCTCAAAAAGGGTGATGTGGACATGAGGTGGAGTGGTAGTACATGACATGGATGGGGTGCATAGTACGTTGGGATTGGGACAAGATCTTCTCATAAAGGAGGTACTTGTCCCCATGTGGGTGAGAGGACATATGGGGAATTAAAAATTTCTCAAATATTCTCATGGGGTTGAGAGAAGGAATTTTAAATTCCTTTAAATGCATTGAGGGATTAAAGGTGAATTAAAAATTCATGGGAATGGAGATGCCTTGTTCAAAAAAAGAAAGCTTTTAATGAAGTTGACTAAAGACACATTCCATAAATGATATGGGGATTAGAGATGACCTAATTAGGTGATTAAGGTTGTGCAAGTACTTGATTAGACTAATTAAGGACTCATTAGAGACAAGTGGGAAATTATGGAGGATGAGACCCTAATGATGATTAGGGGTGTGCACATCTTAATCATAAATTAATTATGATTAAGAAAGAGGGTTAGACTGCTAAGAGGGATTAGAGGCCAACTTGCAAAAGTTGGAGGATGTGACAATGAGAGAAAATAAAAAAGAATTTAAAAATAAATTTAGAATTTCAAAAGATAATATGACTAAATTAAATAAAAAGTGATGCATTTTATTTAATTTAGAGAGGAAAGAGGGGAAAATTATTTATTAAATTAAATACTTTGGGAAACCTGGTGCAAGGTACACAATATTAATTAAATAAATGATTTAATTAATATCAACAAAGAGAACGATTTAAATGAGCAAATGGATTATTAAGGAGATGACTATGACCATATGGAAGTGGTCAAATTTGGATGTCTACATTTTTCCCCTTTTTGAAACACTATTAGGATAATAGGGTTTTGAAGAAAAATAAAACATAGATAACTCTATGGAAGAAGTGACAGGAAAAGAGATGCCCCAGTATGGGAGAGATTATGAGCTACCTGAATAGAGAAGAATTAAAGGGGATGCCCCGATCTCGCAAAGGAAGGCTTATGATGGAAGATTGGGAGAGAATGGTAGGGTATGCCTCCTCGAGAAGGGGATGGGGATGGAAAACGGCTCCCCAGGAAACTTCTCGAAAGGATGAAGTGGTATATGTCAATGGAAAGAACAAGGAAAATCAAGAAGATTGGCGCTTGAATGGAGGAAAATGGGTTTACAATGTGGAAATGGTGGCCCCGAGAAGATAAGGGGGGTTAGGGAATTAGTTGAGGCTAAAAAAAGGTTAAATAAAAAGAAAAAATTCCTTTCATTTTCAAAAATGAAAAAGGGGGGAAAAAGCTATAAAAGGAAAATAAGCGAGTTACCTCTCCTCATTTGGACAGCTATCAAGTGAGGAGAGGAAGAAGAAGAGGAGAGAGCAAGAGGGAGGAAACACGATGCCGGAATATGATTCAAACATCATTCATCAGGGGGACACGAGACGACGATTCTTTGAGGAGTGTGTCATGCCACACCAAGTGAGTTTGAAACGCCGCTTTGTGATTTTAGTCAATTTTTCTAGTTTTTTGAAAAAAACAAAAATATGGGTTTTGTGGGGGTTCTCGGGGGGGAAAATGGGTTAGTGGGAATTTTTTTTTTGTTAAAAACAAGTTCAAGGTAAGGGGGGCGAGACTAGGCTAGGGGGCATAAGTCGGGCCTAGGCGGGTCCGCCCAGGCAGCATGGCGGGTCCGCTCGAGCTGGGGTGGGTCCGCTCAAGCTAGCTTGGGCAGGTCTTCCTGGGTCAGACGAGCTTGCCCATGAGCTTGGGCGAGTCTGCTCGGGCTCAGGCGAGCTTGACCATGAGCTCGGGTAGGTCCACTTGGGCTCGGGCGAGCTTGCCCACGAGCTCAGGTAGGCTTGCCTAGGCTCGGGCGAGCTCACCCGCGATCTCGAGTGAGTCTACTCGGGCATGGGGTGGGTCCGCCCAAGGGGCCAGGGCGAAGCCGAGGTGACCAGAAAAAAGCAAAAGACGAGAAAAAGGAGAAGGGAGATGGAGAAATAATAGGATGGGAAAGGGAAATCCTGGGGTAGGAGAAAGGGGAGGACAAGTGAAATGGGGAGGGAAACAATGCCAAAAGAAACTGACAAAGTGTTTTTTGATGGATGTAGAAGGTGAAGAGTTTGCAAACGCGAGAGAGATGATTCGAGGATTTGAGGAGATACATGGCACGAATGATGGGCACAGAGCACCAGAGCCTGGTAGAGGCATGATTACTTCATATGCTAACATATCTGACGATTAAGGCCCACAGGGCCATGCTGACAGCCCTGATAGAGCACTAGGACTCGGCGACATCGATGTTCCACTTACTGACTGGGGAGATGACGGGGACCTTAGAGGATGTATGGCAGATTTTTAGGCTCCCTATAGTAGGGCTTGCATTTAGCGAGTGCTGGTAAGAGGACGAGGCTCTAGACGAGTCCATGCATGTGAGTTTTGGTAGTGACGATCTACCGATTCAGTGGGGGCAGCTGGATGTGGATAGGTGTTTGCCTTGCAAGGTACCAGTTTTGTCTTTGTACTTAGTGGGACTGATTAGCGGGATCCTGGTGCCAAACCGGAGTGGG
>VDFB02138017.1:76030-140044 GCA_007258455.2 Sequoia sempervirens
AGAAGAATAAAGGTACAAATAGAAAAAAATTACAAAGAGAGAAAATATCAAATGCACGATACAGGGGAACACGATACACACATGAAAATAAAAAGAAAAAAAAGGTCAAGGAAAAGATAAAAGGATAGCTAGGAAAATGCAAGTCATCCACCTCCCAATCATGTTCAATGTAATGTGAAGGTGGTTGACTGTTTAAAGGAGGAATCACAAGTGCCGAACTAGGATTTGTACTAGGTTCTTCACTTGGTGGAAAGGATGTATCATTTAAGCTCATTGTAGCTGAAAATAAAGAGTTCAAACCATTGTGTATTTCTTCATCTATTTTAGTGATCGTCACATCTTAATCATCATCATCAAGATTAATAATGATGGGAGGACGAAGGTTGATTTCTAAGGATGGGTGTATCAAGAGTGTTGGTTATTGGATGGGTTCATTTTGTTGCAATTGTTGGGTTGAACTATCATGTGGAAGATTAGGAGAGGGAAGGTGGTCATCTATTACTTCTGTCAAGGGTGGAGGTTGATTGTCTTGATCGTCTTCCATACGAGATTGACGAGTCAGGAGACAACGATGATGCCGATGTTCCCGAGCATCGCGGTTTCATTTAATTTTGTATTGGAGTTGTTGAGGTGTAAGAGCGGATTGAGTTGTCATAGGTTCTTCTACTTTCGAAGGGGAAGAGCAGGAGAAACCAAAGAGGATGGATCAACCATTTTATCTTTCACACTTTATATACTTGTTTGATACGAGGAGGTAAGATAAGAGTTATTTCATTTTCTCTTGGTTGTTTAAATAATAGCTAGGAAGTGTCAAGAGGAGATTGTTCATAAGGTTTGATGGTTTTTTCAATATCAGAGTTAAGTATAATAATGGTTTCATCGAGGATAGGATGAGTGGAGGTGGTTGAAGATGTGTTATGAAGAGATAATTCAATGATTTTTCTGGCTTTAAACTTCTGATAAGCAATGTAAAAGAAGTCCTTCCAAGGGGTGATAGGTTCCATGGGTTTAGCCCAAAAGGCTTCTAATGAAAAGTTACTTTTGGAAGATAAAGGATTAAAACCACTATGGTGTATGGTGAATACCTCATTGCCATGTGGAAACTTCAAGCACTTATGAACAACTGATGGGACCACTTTCATTGAGCGAAGCCAAGGAAGGCCTAGCCATAAATGAAATTGGTTAGATTGTGGAATAATGGAAAATGTTACCTCCAAAGTCTTAGGTCTGATTTGTAAAGGTAGCACAATTGATCCAATCGTAGGGCATACAAAACCATTATTTGTTTTAATTTATGCAATTAGTATACTATATTCATCTTGATATAGATCATGTAATTTACTAGAAATTCTTCTATGATCACATTCTCACCACAAGTGAGATCTATTAATATCCCATTAGTAGGTTTATCATATATTCTGCTAGCTATGTAGAGAGGACCAACAGGAATATTTTGTAGTATGTCTTTAGCAGAAAAAGTAATATCAAGAGATTTAGTGGTTTGGCCCTTGCGAGGGATAACGTCTATCGTAGCTACAAGTTGATCCATAGGACTAGCTTGGGAAACAATAGGAGGTGTATTAGGTTGTTCATTGTGTGTATCAATAGTCATTACATCAGGCTTTGAAGGTTCACTAGCCTTGACGAATGAGGTAGTGTGTTTAGGCATAGGGTTGGTGAAGATTTGAAAATTTTGGTTAGGGGGTACAATGAACTTATTGCCTTGATCATTAACACCCATAATGGTCATTTCACCCAAATCAATGAGGTCTTGAACTAAATGTTTAAGACGCTTGCAATGTTTGGTGTCATGGCTATTTTGACAATGAAAATGGAAATAAGAGTTAGGTTTGAAGGTAGGTGGTAAGGGTTGATTAGGATCAAGTGGTTTAACAAGTGGTAAGGTGAGCATGCATTTTTGAATTAATTGGTTCATTGTATGGTGGAGGGTGTCGGGTAAAGGGGTGAAGTGTAGATATTCGGATCACCATAAGAATAAGGCACGACTGTCTTAGTAGTGGCCATTGAATTTTGAACTTGTTGAGTTGGTTGCGGTTGGGGTGAAGGAGGTGGATTAAATTGTTAAAAGCATCAGTTAGGTTTATGGAAATTTTGTGTGTTGTTTTGGATTTGATTGTTATGTTTAGGATTGTCAACTCGGTTAGAAGTGGATTTTGACTCATGACTTGAAATCGAATTTTGATAATTGCATAAAGTTGTGCATAAATGCATGAATGAAGGGAATTTCATCATGGTAAGTTTATCTTGAAGGCTGGTCTGCAATTTTTTGATAAACATCTTCTACAGATGTGCATTGGGAATTTTGACATCAACTTGACCATATAAGGATTGGTAACGGGAGATGAAATCTGTCACTTTTTCAATTTTTTTTTCTACATCTCATAAGGTCGGCCATTGTCTTTTTAGGTGTCACGTGTGCACTTGAAAGTGAATAATGAAAGCTTCTGCCAATTCGTTAAATTGAATAGATATAATAACTGGGCAAGTTGGAAAACCATTCTAAAGCTGTATCTTTCAAAGTCCTTGGAAACAGTTTACCTAAAAGTTTATCATCAAGGACAAAGTCACTACACAAAGTGGTATAGGCATTAACATGGTTGATAGGGTCTCCTTTTCCTCCATATTTCTCAAACCTCAGAATTTTTATCCCTTGTGGAATCAGGGTACGTAAGATTTCTAATGGTAAGGGGTTGTGGACAAGATATGTAGGTGGACCGACTTGACCTTGATTAATGGTGGAAAGTTGATGTTGAGTGGATGAAACAGTAGTAAGGAGTTGTGTAATAAAAGGATTAGGATAAGTAGGTTGAGGTGGAAGGGAAAATGGTGATGGAGTGTAAGTGATGTTAGGGGAGGTGAAAGGAATGCTAAGGGGTTTGAAAGTGGTGGAAGGAGCTTGCGATGCCACAAAAGAAGTAGGAATGCTAGTGGAAATCGGGAAAGAAGTAGCCACATAATTAGGTTGATGCATAGTTGTGTGGACTTGTGGATTGGTGTAAGTTGGTATGGAAGCTATTGTTGAAGGAGGAGGAACTTGAGATGTTCCTTGGCTTATATAGGAATGTTTGCGGATTGGGTATTTGAAGAGGCATGTCTATTGTAAATCTCGACATTTTTTTTTCAACACTTGCAAGCCATCATCACTCTCAATTAAGTGATGAAGATTCTCAATAGCAGGAATAGCAGTGATGGAAATGTTTTCAAGTGACAAATCTTGTTGTAAATGTGTAAAATCCTCATGAATATTTGTGTACCTTGGAATTTTACCCTACTCTAATGTGCAAAATAACTAAAAATGCAAATGATAAAAGACTAAGGACACTTCAAGATTAGCCTAAAGAGTGATAAAACAAGAAGGAAAATAGACGAAACGAGATGCAAATGATTATACCTTCCTTGCTGTTGAAGACTCCTTGGTTGGCCCTTGATTTTGATGGATTTGTGTGCTCCTTGGATGGCTTGTGATGTAGCTAAATGCAATATTGAATGTGCAAAATGATCAAAGTGGATGGCTAAATGATAACAAGTGTTTGAGAATGCAAATTGGCAGCATAAGGTTACTCAAATCAAAAGTGTTGAAAATGCCCTTGAGGAGGGGATATTTATAGAAGAATTTGAATTATCTAGAGAATTCAATGGCCAAGATTCATCCAACAAGGTCAAAATGAAGGGCTATGGTGAGTTGAGAACTCACAAGCCCTCACATCTTGACATGTGGATGGTGAAGTGGCTAAGAGGAGGTGAGGTGTAAGTGAGGTGGCCAAAAGGTACATGAGGTGGAGGAAGGACAAGTACCTTGCAAGTACATTGGGAGATGGGAAGAATCTTGGGTAAATAAAAGTAAATTTTAAATTCACAATGATTGGAAGAATCTAGTGAATAAGACAATGTTCCCAAAAGGTGGGAGTTTGTCACATGTGACTTGATGCGACAAGTCAAAGGTTCTAGAAGATGCATGGGAAAAGGGGATTCTTGGAGGAATAAAAAGGAATTAAAAATTCCTTGGGGGATGGAGAGAGTTGACCAAGGTATTGATTAAGATTAATTAATCAGTAATTAGAAGATAAATGAGGATTAGAAGCCAACTTGCAAAAGTTGGAGGATGTGACACATCCTAATCAAGGATTAGGCATGTGCACATCCCTAATGAAGAAATTAGGAGATGGATTAGGATTGGATGAAAATGACATGTGAGGAATTAAATAAATGCATTATTTATTTAATTTATTTGATGAAAGAAGGATTAAAAGAGTAAAGTATTTAATTATTAATTAAATACCTTAGGGATTTGGCAGAATTAAGGGTATTAATTAAATAATAGTAATATTACTTAATTAACTTGGATAAGAAGATGATTAGACGAAAAGTGATAAATTTGGATAAATTAAGTGTCCAAATTTGGATGTCTACAATATTAATGACCTTTTCTTGCAGGAGGGATTTGTTTTGGTTGTCAATATGCATAGGATGGAAAGATGAAGGCATGTAAGTGGAATTGTTAGGGCCTAATGCACCATTGTCCATACCAGGAGGAGGAGCTTGTGAGATCCCAAGGTCCACAACGAAAGTGCTATCGCTGGATGCCATGAGTCTAGAACTTCTTCTCATTAAAGTATTATCAACGAGACACCAAACACTCATGCAAGGACCACAAAGGAAGGGTGAATGGAAATGCAAGCTAATATAAGAAGTGGAAATGCAAATAACAAAAAATATGCTAATTGTAACAAAGATGCAAATACAAAAAATAGAAATGCAGGAAAATGCTAGAAAAAGAATAGAACTACTGTCTAAAAAGTGCAGAGGGACTAATTCACCCTAGGTGGCGAATGAGTCCCAAGATGCAATGTTTTTGTTTTTTTCAGAATTTTAAGAATGATTTAAATGTTCTAAAAAATGCAAATAACAAATGTAGAATGCATATTTTTACTTTTTTCAATGAAATTGAATGCAAAAATGAAAACTAAATGAATAGTTCACTAATGCAAAATGAAAGGTCCTAGAATGCAACACCAAATCAATGCCCTAATTGAATGCTAATGCAAATGAAAACTAGGATGTAAGATATGAATACAATTAGAAGTTTTAAAATGTTCAAAAGTCGGGTTCACTAAAATGTGACATAGATTTTGGGACCCTAAATGCTTGCTCTTGCACTTCTAGGGTTTTTCACCTAAAAGGAGAGAGATTTAGGTACAAAATGCTTATATAGCACTCAAATTAGGATGTATTCTATTTGATATGATGTAAATGAACTTAACTAAATGCAATTGAATGATTAAAATGAACTAGAATGGATGCAAAAGTGTAATTTAAACTATGTTTGAAAACAAATTGTGATATACAAGTAATTATGAAAATGAAGAAATTATGCAAAATAGAAAGAGATGGATGAAATCAGAGTGCACTTGGATGAAATATGAGTTTTTTGGAGTATCTGGAATGTTGATGAAATTTATTTATTTTTCATAGTGGGACTCATTCACCCAGGGTGGCGAATCAGTCTTCCTACTGATGAAAAAGTGTCAGGAACTAATTTCTGATAGCCGGGATCCAGAATCTGACAAAATATAGATTTTTAGGTTTCAGGTGGGACTCATTCACCAAGGGTGGTGAATTAGTCCACTCTTGGATTTTTGGAAAATCAGGCAGCAACTCTGCAACACCAGATTTGGAAATGTCTGAATGTTGGGTTCTCAAAGTTAGTTCTGTAGGAAATGGACAAAAAACACTCAACAAGCTTGAAATAATGATATGTTGACTTGAAGAACCTAGTTGACTTGATTTTCACTTTTCAACACCTTTAAACTTGTCAAATCTACAAAACAAAGGCTGCAGACACACATGCAAAAGGGGAAAATGTTGGAGGGTTAGCAAATAGGGGTTTGCCTTGGTCAAACCCACTTTGGTAATCAAACCCAATAGAAATAAATGAAATGCAAAGGAAATGATAAACAAACAACATGCAAATGCTATTAACTCACCAAATCCTTGATCTTGTAAGTTTGAAGTAATGTCAATGGCTGCTTCAAAGTGTTTCAATAGTTGCTTCAATTGATGATGTAGGATGCTTGAATGCTTGAATGACTTAGAAGATTGAATACTTGAGTGAGGAGATGTAAAATGAGATGAAAAATGCCTATTTATACAATTCTTGTGCCTTGCTATCTATTAATACCTCATCACAGGCCGACATCAGCTGATTTTTAATAAAATCTCGGAAATAAATTTGAAATATTTTAAATTTGGGGCCAAGGGGGACTCATTCACCACCCATGGAAAATGGGTCCCACCTAGGACCTAAAAACAAGTGTCGGGAAATATGTTTCATTTAATTTTGTTTGTCGGGATAATATGCAAAAATACACTTAATTAAGCATATGAGGGCATGAAGAGGCAAAATAAAGCATGAGAGAGGTGTAAATAGTGAAGATGTGCTTAGAAAAATGTGAAGGCTTGTTACAATACTTTACAACACTTCAATATAGGACTTGATGATGAGAAAAGAGGTGATTTTTAGGTGAATTGTATTAAATAGAGTCTAGAAGAATGTATAAATGTCTTACAACACTTCACAACACCTTCCCAAAGACATTGTTCTTTGAATTTTAGTACCTAAATAAGCATGTTCAAGCCATGGTACAACATAAAATTAGAGCAACATAGTTTTAACACCATGAAAAAAGACCTAAAAGGCCATGAAAATGACAAAGGACCATTTTTCTACGGCACAACACCTTTAAAGGATTGCCATTGTATCACAAGGGAACACATTCACATAGGAAAAACCCTAGAAAGCTTATTCACAAGATCAAAGACATTAAGTAAGCCCCCTCAAATTGTGTATGTAGATTTCTTACTCCTTTTAGTGCACCAAATCTAAACATTTTGTTATTGATTTCTCTTTGAATGATTTATGATGACAAAGGATGTGTGAAAGATGATCAAAATGAACACTAATGAATGCCTTTAAAATACAATAACATAGCATAAAACTTCATAGAAAGTGTACATAATCGACTCAAGGTAGGAAAATAAAGGGTGATAGTGGGATAGGGTTTGAATTTTGAAAAGGCCAAGTTTAAATTTATAATTGTAGGGTTAATCATTTGACTACAAAAACCACCTTAGGTGGAAAAATAATTAAATCTAGGTAGACAATGACTATATTGAGGTAGATGTACATATAGGTATAGTAAATGCAAGTCTTAGGTAAATGTTTGATAGTATATGTGTATGAAGATAAGGTAGGGATGGATATATGGGAATGTGTGTTTATAGGGATAGGTAAAGGATAGGTGAATGAGCCTAAATTTGCAAAAAAATGCACCATTTGTCTATATGTACATGTATCAAGATATCCTAGATCAAAACGAGCACACAATTAAATGGTAAATGGAATGGGTACATATATGTTTCACTACTACATTTTCCCCTACTATGAGGTGCACATGACCTTAAAATGATCTCACATCTTTAAGGAATATAGGACTCATAAACATACATGTTAAATAAATATTTAGACATGAATGATATGGCATGAGTCCATATGAAGTAATGGACCTTACATGATGTCATCATTTAAGTGTGTCTTTTGGCATCCACTCTCCCTAGAAACTTGTAAAATAGAGGAAAAATATATTCAGTGAGTATCTTATGTCACAAATATTGAATATGTATAAATTATAAGCTTGGTTGAATGTCTAAGAACTAGGAAATGTGTAAAGTTAGGGAATTTGGAAGTTTGATGTGTGCTATGGTTTGTGAAAAGGTGGAAAATTGTTTTGCTTCACTCTTAAGGTTTAGGACCTAAAAGGGAAATTTTCACTTTCATTCAAGAACAAACCCTTGAGATCTCAATGCAAAGGAGAAAGAGATCTTGCAAGAGGGCTATCCTAGGGGCTGAATATGATCTAATAAGGGGTTCACCACCAAGTTTAAACTTGGAAAAGACAATGAAATGAAAAATCCTAGTTGAATGCAAAGTAACACTAAATGACCTAGAAAAGTGAATGAAACAACACCAAAAACTAAAGATAGGAAGGTGTGCACCTAAAAATTTGGGAATGACTGGATGGAGGTTTGGAACACTAGAATTTTTTCTTTTAATGTTGATTGGGACTCATTCGCCAAGCTGGGTGAATCAGTCTAGTTTTTGGAAAACTATGTGGGAATAAGAGTCTGCCAAAATGGTATATGAATCTACAAAAACTTGAAATTTGACTAGAACGGGGACTCATTCGCCAAAAGTGGTGAATCAATCTAGGTAGGATTTTCTAAATCTTCAAAGTGTGATCTTGCTTTTCTCTGTCTGCTCTGTCCTTCCTAATTGATTTTTAGATAGATGAAACCTTGATTTGCAACCTGTAGGTCTTCTCCAAGGTTCTCTAAGGCTTGATGACAACTTTGAATTTTTTTAATGATTTGCAACTGTTCTCCAATCTTGCTCCTTAGGAAATTCATAACCTAGACCTGCAAATCACACACAAAGGAGAGGGAAAAATGTTGTTGGGTTAGTGAATAGGGGTTTTCCTTGGTCAAACCCCTTGTTGGAAATTAAAACTTGAAATGAAATCAAATAAGAATGGAGAATGATGAATGGACAAATGAAAATGTTGCAACCCACCAAACCCTTGCAATAAAGTGCTTCAAATATGGTTGAAATGGTTGCAATGGATATAGAATTTGACTCTTGCTTGAATGATGTTGATTTTGAATGAAAAACTTGCTTGAATCACAAAGTCCTACACCACAATTGTTAGCACAATAACAAAAATGATGCATGAAATACTTGACATGATGATTGATGCTTGAATGCTACTCTAAAATGCTTTATAATCTACTCTTGAAGACACTTGAATGATCTTGTGAACTCAATTTTCTATTAGGAATGCTCTCACAAAAGTCTTGGATGAAAATGAATGAAAGAACCTTGTATTTATACTCAATTATGCAAGAATTCCTAGAATTACAACACTACAAGCTGACATCAGATCTAGGAGAATAAATTCCCACCAGAAATTTGAATTGATTTTGATTTTGGGCCACACGGGACTCATTCGCTACCTTTGGCGAATGAGTCCCACGAGGCTTAATTTTTGGGACCATTTTTAAAATTGCTTAGAAATGTGTGAAACTAGGTTCGAGACCAAAAGATTGGTGGGATCCATTTTCCCAAGGTGGCGAATGAGTCCTAGATCACTAAATTTGGGCCATTCAAACCTGAAACACCTGACTTATGATTGGGTAATGATTGCTGTTGGAATTATCCTTGAAAAGATGCAATAAATGAGGCTTGTGGATGCAAAATAGGGCCAATTAGAGCATAAGAAATCCCAATTATTAATCACAAGCGTAGAAAATTCAAAAAGTGTATCACAACACTTTACAACACTTAAAAATAAGGCAAGATTAAGACTTATTTTGATTAAAAAGAGGTTTATTAGGTATAATTAATTAATAAAACCTTAGAAAAGTGTGAAAGTGTGTTACACTTTACAACACTTTAGCAAGGTACCATTTAAATCCATTAGTTCACAAGGGCCCAAGACCTAGTGTGAATGTGTCAACCACATTACAACACTAAATCAAGGCAACATCAAGCCCAATTTCACAAGGAGGACCCAAACAAGTGTGAAAATTTCCTTGACAACAGTTTTCAACACTATATTTATCCCCCACTTTAGTGAGAGGATGAACTTGCTTCAAACTCACACTAAAGTATACAAGCACACATCAAGAGGGGTTCAATTGCACTAATGCCAATAAGATGGGACACAATGATTAAGAGGGGTGATCAAGCCCCCAAGATCAAGATCCCATGACAAACCAACATGGGCACAAAAGAACACACATGGGAATGATAAAGAGCAACAAAAAAGCACAAGCATACACTTGTCAAAGATGAAAAAGAAAAAAAGGTAAAAGAGATAAAAGAGTCAAATCAATCTTCAACCATTTGTCCATCATGATGTGGATTAGATCTAGGCTGTTTGTTCAAAAAAAATGTATACTCACTCTGAGGCGATGAAACTTTAGGTTGTCCATTGGGTGAGAAGTCTTAGAAGGTGAGAAACATACACTCATGGCTGGTATGCACTCACACACACACGCAAGTGGATATGGGGAAAGTGATGCCTCATTTGGGCTTCTTGCTCAAACCATACCAAAGTTATTCCCCTTGATAATTTTAATATGGTGTTGGAAAAGAATGGTTTTCGAGCGTCATGAGAAAAGCAAAACTTTGTATTCTTGGAGCTCATGAATAAACAAGATGGCTCCATAGGAATGCAAGTTGTGTTATGCAAGGTGGCCATATAATTGTAAATGCAACAATGAGGAATGTTAAAAGGAGTCTTGCTTAGTTCATGCGAGGTCTATAACTTAGGGAACACTATGCCTAATGTCTCCAAGAGAGGACCAATCAAAGAATAAAAATTCACAACTTAGGGGATGCAGTGTGTCACATCAAGCCACTAAGAGGAATGTAATATGCTAAGAGAGATCATGCTCTTGAAGGACATCACACCCAGTGTCATCCAAAAATTGAGAAACGTATCGTATGAAGTAAGAAAACTACACCATGAACCATGAAAAAGAATAATGCAAAAGAATAATGCCAATGTATGTCCCCACTTTAAAGAAATTGCTAAACACCATGTTGTGAGCAATTACTTTAAAGTAGAAAATGATAAATGTAAACAATAAAGAAGATATGATAGCTAACTTGGAAAGCCCTATTCTGAGTCATATGTTTCCAAATGAAGCTACATCATGTAAGAGAAAGAAAAGAGAGGGGTTTCCCCCAAAAATGAAAACACCAAACACATAAGGGATCTATGGATTTGGGGTCAGTATGTTCCTACTACAATGTTTTTATAGAGCTCAAAACTATCATCATTCCCAAAATACACATAGAATTGGAAGAATGACACAAAGAGAGTGAAAACAAAGAAAAATACTTTCAGGTCAACATGGAAGAGGCATGAATGCATCGACACCTTGCGTCATCCCCAAAAGGAAAACACAAGACAAATGAAAAAGATAAAGGAAAAGATTTTGGGTCAACATGGAAGAGACATGAATGTCTCGATGCCTTGCATCATCCCCAAAAGAAAAACACACAACAAATAAAAATGAGATAAAAATAAAAAAGTAAAAGATTTACGACATAGAGAAGAATGATCACAAAGAGAGAGAACATCAAACAAAACGTCATGGGGGATCACATTACGCACATGCAATCTCACAAAAGAGAAAAAGAAAGAAATTATAATGCCAAAGAATAGTAAGGAATAGGTGAGTCAACCTATGAGAAGGTCATCTGCATTCCAATCTCAATCTGTATAAGTGAAAGGCAGACAACAAACCTAAGGGACAACGATAAATGCATTATTAGGACAAGGCTATCTACTTCTTGCCCCCACTAAGTGCAAGAAAAGAATGAGCCAAGGTAGGTGATGGAATAGGTCATGTAATAATGATAATGTAAAACTCTACAACTACTACATAATAAGGGATTAAAAGGGATATGTTATGCAATCACTCGATGTGGTGTAGGAGCACCTACACCCTTCATGCATAATTTGACTTGGTGAAATGCAACAAAATGAATCAAGGTGGTCATAGGGTGAGTATAGGGGGTGTTAAATTTTTATTTATGTTAAATAAGGTCTAAAAGACCATATAATATGTATTTGAGGGTGTTTAGTGTCTTAGGAGGTCAATTGGGTGAAAAGTGCAAAAGTTGTAAAGTGTTGTCAAGAGCAACATTGACATAAAATGCAATTTAGGAGTTAGGTAATGCAAATTTCAGTTATGAATGTTGGTTGGAGGAGTTTTGATTTGAAAAGGATGGGAGAAGAATTGTATTGAATTTTCTTTAAGAAACACCACGTTTATTGTGCAATTCTCTATTATTTTACTACTTTTCTGAACTTTAAAAGTTCTGTACAGACCCACGTACAAGTTCCAAATTATCAATGTTTCATAGAACTCTTTAGTGGAATGTTTCAAGTTTCATTTGAATCTATTTTGATAGTCTAACATCGAATTTAGAGTGAGTTGTCTTTGAAATTCTGAGACTGCCTGTGTAGAATAGGGAAGGGCTAGTTTGAGGGTGTAACAATGTATTGAAGTCATTCCACTTGTTGTCTATCCTGTATCTCAATGGAATGGATTCCCAAAGGATTTTTTAATTGTTTTATTTTGGTTTTTGTGGTTTATGAATACAGGTTGCAAAATGGAGGGATGTCCTGGGGCTGGGCAGTGATAATTTCCTATGAAAATGGAGGTTTTGAGAAGAGTTTCGATGGTTTGTTGATGAGAATGATCTTGTAAGGTTTGGTAAGCTTGTACAGACATAATAGAAAATTTTTAATGCATTGGTTTTGTTTTATGAGTCCGGTAAAGTGGAGATACAATAAAGCCCTAGGTTTTTGCATGTAAATGGAGGGTTTGATGGGGCAGTGAACTAGAAGCCTTGTATCTATGCACAAATGAGGAAATTTGGTGTTTTGACACTTGATTGTTGATTTTTTGAAGATATTTGATGAAACATATGTGTTTGAGAGGTAACTCCTTTGGGAAAATGGGCTAATCTAGTAGCCTTTGAGCAGGGTAGCCTATTGAAACTTGATGATGGGCCTAAGAAACCTTGTGTGATCTATTGTGACCTTGTGTTTGAAACTGTGTGGATGCTTAACTGAAGTTGTGTTGGAATTTTTGTGGCTTTCTCTAAAAAATATTTCCTTTTTGATGATTTTGAAGACTAGGAGCCAAACACGCCGAATCACTCTGAGCTATGTTCAACCAGTAGAATTCCTTAGGAGTCCAAATAGCAAAATGGCTGCAATCTTCAATGGGATGTTACTTGGACATCGTGACACTTAGAAAATTCTTGTATAAATCTATGGGATTGCGTTTGGACCATCTACAATAACCTTTCTTAGTTTTCACTATCTAGGAGGTGTTTTCCTATGGTGGCAACTTTTCACTTGGGGAAAAAGTTGTCAAATGCAAGTAGTGCAAAGTTGCAAAGTGGTGCAACTTCTATTTTGCAACTCATGTGACCAAATGAACTATTCCAATGCATATAGGTGGGTACTTTTACATTGGGAATGGTCCTCTTTCACACCCAAACACACTGAATCGCTCTGAGCTACGTTCAATCGACTGAAACCCTTAAGAGTCCAAAGTGCAAAAAGGCTGCAATGTTCAACAAGTTGTTACTTGGACACCATGACACTTAGAAAATTATTGTCTAAGCCTATGGGATCATGTTAGGACCCTCTACAATAACCTCTCTCATTTTTTCTATCTCAAAGGAATTTTTCCTTGGTGGAAAAATTTCACTTGGGGAAAAAGTTGTCAAATGCAAGTAGTGCAAAGTTGAAAAGTGGCGCAACTTTCGTTTTGCAACTTGTGTGACCAAAAAAAATGTTCCAAAACATCTAGGTGGGTAATTTTACACTAGGAATGGTTCTCTTTCACACGTAAACACGCCGAATCAATTTGAGCTATGTTCAACTGACATAATCCCTTAAGAGTCCAAAGTGCAAAATGGTTGCAATCTTCGACAGACTATTAATCAAACACAGTGATGCTTAGAAAATTCTCATCTGAGCCTATGGGATCACGTTGGGCCCCTATACAATAACCTCTCTGAATCACCAAAACATGTTGAATCACTCTGAGCTACGTTCAACTGGCTGAATCCCTTAAGAGTCTAAAGTGCAAAATGGCTGCAATCTTTGACGAGCTATTACTCAGACATCGTGACACTTAGAAAATTATTGTCTAAACGTATGGGATCATTTTGGGCCCCTATACAATATCCTCTCTCATTTTTTTCTATCTCAAAGGCGTTTTCTCATGGTGGTGACTTTTTGCTTGGAGAAAAAGTTGTCAAATGCAAGTAGTGCAAAGTTACAAAGTGGTGCAACTTTCATTTTCCAACTCGTGTGACCAAATTTTTTTTTCCAATGCATCTGGGTGGGTATTTTTATGTTAGGAATGGTCCTCTTTTGCACCAAAACACGCTGAATCGCTCTGAGCTACTTTCAACCGGCTGAATCCCTTAAGAGTCCAAAGTGCAAAATGGCTGAAACTTTGACAAGTTGTTACTTAGACACCATGATGATTAGAAACTTCTCGTCTGATCCTATGGGATCATGTTGGAACCCTCTACAATAACCTCTCTTAGTTTGTGCTATCTCAGAGGCATTTTCCCATGGTGGCAACATTTCTCTTGGGGAAAAAGTTGTTAAATGTAAGAAGTGCAAAGTTGTAAAGTGTACAACTTTAATTCTGCAACTCGTGTGACCAAACGAACTATTCCAACACATCTGAGTGGGTACGTTTACACTAGAAATATTCCTCTTTCACACCCAAACATGTTGAATTGCTCTGAGCTACGTTTAACTGACAGAATCCCATAAGAGTCCAAAGTGCAAAATGGATGGAATCTTCAATGGGATGTTACTTGGAAATTGTAATGCTTAGAAAATTCTCATCTTAGCCTATGGGATCACATTGGACCCATCTACAATAACCTCTTTCATTTTTGGCTATCTTGGAAGCATTTTCCCATGGTGGCAACTTTTCACTTCGGGAAAAAGTTGTTAAATACAAGTAGTGCAAAGTTGCAAAGTGGTGTAACTTTCGTTCTACAACTTGTGTGACCAAATGAACTATTCCAATGCATTTGGGTGGGTACTTTTATGCTAGGAATGGTCCTATTTTGGATCCAAACACACCGAATCACTCTGAGCTATGTTCAACCGGCTGAATCCCTTAAGAGTCCAAAGTGCAAAATGGTTGTAATCTTCGACAAGATGTTACTCGGACACCATGACGCTTAGAAACTTCTCATCTGAGCCTATGAGATTGGGTTGGACCCCTCTACAATAACCTCTATCAGTTTTTGCTATCTTGGAGGCATTTTCCTATGGTGGTGACTTTTCACTTGGGGAAAAAGTTGTCAAATGCAAGTAGTGCTTGAAGTGGTGTAACTTTCATTTTGCAACTCGTGTGATGAAACAAATTGTTCCAATGCATCTAGGTGGGTACATTTATAGTAGGCATGGTCCTCTTTCATATCCAAACATGCTAAATCACTCTGAGCTACGTTCAATCGGCTGAATCCCTTAAGATTCTAAACTGTAGTTGTTGTCACCAAATTGTGCACCCTTGCTGAGATGCAAAACTCAACCTACTAGTGAAAAATTGGATCCATAAATTCAATATACATGATGTATGTTTTTTCATGCTCTAGAGTTATAAAACATGATGTGGCTACAGTTATAAGACCATGTCTCCCAATGATTTTCATGTTATTTCATGCATAGAAAATGGAAGGAGGTTTTTTAACTTATTTAAATGATGAATATGGGAGAAATGTGATAAATGTAAATGGGTGATGCATCCAGAAATCAAGCTTATATTGTTGTTCATACACATATAATATCTTCAAAATATCATTAAAACCGACATGTGCATTGATTTCATTTAATGAGATGTCAAGTGTTGTGATATTAGTAGATGCAAATAAATTTTGTTGGTTGGATCAACAACTATCATGTGTTTTGATGCGCGTTCATACAAGCTCATAAAGGTATATATATATGCCTGTGAGGTTTGAAACATCCACTTGTTCTATAGATGCAACATTTGCAATGATTGCTAAGCTTTATAATTAGAACCATTAGTTGTTGGATGCCAGCCTCAACCATGAATTAAATGCAATGCATTTTTATATGATATTTTTATGGGAAGGAGCTCTTAGAGTTCATTTGGAACCTTTTGGTGTTAAAATCCTTGCCACTAGACAACAATAGAACTCAAGAAGCATGAAGCATACACACAAATACATGAAGAATACACATGAATCATCAAGAATACACATGAACACATGAATTATACATTGGAATCATGAAGCATACACGTGAATACATTTAATATATGAGAAGTATACATGTGAATAATTGAAGAATACATGTGAATAAGTGAATCACAAGTAATTAAAGCATTGCAAAGGATAGAAACCGCTAGGAATGGAGCTTATTTACGCAATACACATTAGATTGAGCTTATTGAGCAATCAACAGTAATTATTTAAGCATTAGATGTAAACAAAATCCATTCCTACAACATTCAAGCATACAATTTACACAATACGCATGATAACATCATTCAAGAGTGGCAGTAGAAAAATAAGATTTTCTTTAATAAAAAAGCCGTAAGGCTATACAATGATATATATTGATAAAAGTATATACAATATATCAAAAAAATCCATATATAGGCTTACTACAAAAGATCCATATGGACATAAAATATCACATATATATTGATAGTATAAAACATATGTTCCAAAATGTCACATAGGCATAAAACAAATGACCCTAATACATATTCATTTCCCTCTAGGGAAAGGAAAAATATCTCATGCTTCCTTCAAAATTTGGCTGGATGGAGTGCCTGTTGGTTCTCTTATCTTTCGAACACACTCACTAGTCCTCCTTTCTTGACTCTAGACCTTCAACTGATACAATAAAAAGTAAAGATGTTAGTACATAGAAATTGAATTGTGGAATGACATATAACAAAATACAATCACTTACCATATACATATAGTCATCATGCACATTTACAACATTATCACGTCCACGATTTGGAGTGAAAACCACCTGTAGCAACCATCAAGATAGAAATTAAACTACATAAAAGTATCATGAAAATTTTCTATAATGGACCATAAAAGAGAAAATAGAATGTCAAATCGACTAATCTATTGCATACCTCTCTCAAAGAATCAAAACTAGCTATTGTTGCAGCAATTCCATAGTCCATCGTGCCACCAACATCACCAGGGCTATCTAATGTCAACAACTACAAATGAAACAACATATCTAATAGTCATATAAAGAAGTTTAGGTAGTCCCTTTATATTTGTCATAAATGAAAGAGTAAATGGTTGGCCTTAGTTGAGACTATAACTTATAGTGCTTATAGATCAAAGAATGGTGAAAGTACTAAGTCCACTAGGATAGTCCAAAATCTTGCAAATGCTAAATTTTAGTGCTCATTGAGATTCAAATTGCATATGTTGATGAACTAATGTTAATGAGGGCATGTTGTCAACATAGTGATAATGCCACAATGAAGTTCACATGAATGAAGTGATGATTACTATGTTACTAGTAGCTTTCAAAGGGATAATGGAACATACAATGAATTAGGATGTGTCTAGGGTTTTACTATAGCACATGAAGTTGGTTGTTGAGGTGTGCAACAGTAATGGAGAAGATAACTTTGGTCAATAATGAGTGGAAGGAAATATTTCTTCTAACGGTGTATAGGATAAAATTTGGATGGAGGTGCTATAACATAGAAGGGATAAAGAGACAAGACCAAGAGGGGATACTGGAACATATGGTGAAATAATAGATGGTACAATTGGATGGGAGTCAAATGTGATAATGGAACATGGGATGGACTAGAATAGATTAATGGGATGGGCTAGGATGGGATAACAAAATATAGCGTGAACTATTAGAGGTTAATGGGATGGGATTAGGAGGGAATAAAGGAACATAGGGTGAATTCAGGAAAGATAGTGGGACAAGACCAAGAGGGGATAATGTAACAAAAGGTGAAATAAGAGAGGGTAATGGGATGAGAATAGAAGAGGTTAATGGAACATAGGATGGAATAGTATACATTGATGGGATGGGATAGGATGGGGTAACAAAATATAGGATGGACAATTAGAGGTTAATGGGATGCAATTAATAGGAAATAATGAAACACAGGGTGAATTAGGAGGTGTTTAGGGTTTGAATATAGTACATGAAGTGGGAACTTGACCTATGTGTAGTAATAATAGAGAAGAGTTACCTAGGATGAAATGTGGATAAAGATGGTATAACATAGAATGGATAAAGGAACATAGGGTGGAATGTTCATAGGGGATCATGGAACATCTAGGGTGAAATAATAATGGGTACAAAAAGATGGGAGTAGAAGGGCATAATGACACATAGGATGGACTAGAAGATATTAGTGGGATGGGCTAGGAGGGGATCATGGAAAATAGGGTGAACTATTAAATGTTAATGGGATGTGATTAGGAAGGAATAAAGGAACAAAAAGTGAATTAGGAGAAGATAATGTGACACGATCAAGAGGGGATGATGGAACATAGAATGGACTAGTAGAGATTAATTGGATGGGATAGGATGGGATAATAAAACATTTTTAAGGTGAACTATACTAGAGGTTAATGGGAAGTAATTAGGAGGGAATATTAGACCATAAATTGAATTAGACGGTATCTAAGGTTTGAATATAGGACATGAAGTGGGAAGTTGAGGCACTGTGTAGTAATAATGTATTAGATATTTCATCAATAATGAGTAGAAGGAAAGGTTTCTTGTAACGATATGTGTATAAGATGAAATATTGAGGAAGGTGGTATAATATATAAGGTGTTAAAGATTGAGATATGTGCTATAAAATGGTTAAAATATGCATGATGAAAGGAATGGCAGAATGAGATGGATGTTGAATGGTAAATATAATTAGGATCTCACAAGACCAACCAATGTTTGTGTTTCTTATCAATTTTTTAGATTTGTATACACAAAATTATGAAAACTAGCTAACATTGTTTTACAACACCATTAATGAATAAAGGTTACTTGAGTGAAAAATGTTTGAGGACATGAATTATGAGGTGTGGAGGTCGATGGTCCACTAGGAAACTTTATGACATCCAAAGCATGTTATGTGACAGACAATCTAATATAACATTCAACCATTCAAATGCAATAATAATATCTTTAATACTAGTTGCATACCTGTGGACTCAACGTCGAGAATGAATAAGGGTCTACAAGAATGGAGCATGTCTCATGAACACTCTGACCTTGAAATTTCATCATATTGATTCTACTAATTTAGTTATTCTTAAATTTCAAAATATAATTTAATAAACAAAATTAAATGAACATGCTGAATTTTCCCTGAGTATCAATGTCATATGTATTTTTCAACAATCATCTATCATAGCCATCACCTCTACAATTGATGTAGGCTATGTAGCTACATCTCGAGCACTCTAATAATCGTACGAAAAATAGCACCGCAAGCACCACAATGGTGGGGTGAAGCTTGTGGCCTATATGTCTCCTCCACATCAGGCCCTACTAGAGGCCTCACACATTGTATAATGGTCTAGGTGAGCAAGCTAATCGACTCTAGCGTGTCCACCTCTACACTATCCTTAACAATGGAAGGAACGATGACATGCTTCACCATGGGTTTGGCCAAGGGTCTTAGTGCTAACTATGGATTACATCGTGCAACAGGTCTATCATGTGTGGAGCACCCACCTCTACCCTGAAAATCTAAGATGTCAAAATAATTTGGCATCTTATTGAGGACAAACTCATAATAGAGTTTCCTCAAAAAGTATTGTGGTACCTCACGGTTATTGCATGGAGGCTGGTCAAATACCATCCACCACCGCTCCCAAAATTTATTTTTAGTTAATTCATGGTGGCATCAATGGATGGGGAACCTCTTGCATACATGAGACAAAGGTGCATTGGTTCTCGGGTCTGTAAATAGGGCACACAAGTTGGATTTGCTAATTTTTTATTTTTTCACATTTGCATATGACAAACCACTAGCATAAAATTGTCTCATCTCATGCCTCTTATTTGACCAAAAAATTATTTTCTCGCTCATTTCTCCTAAATGAGATACAATTGACTTCAACGATTCATAAACCCCTTTCAAGTATAAGGGTGGGTTTTGGCATGCTCGATTAATCTTCCAATTAATTGTTCAATGCCTCTTTTATTGTTTTCAATTTGATTTATGATATTTTATTATTTCCTTGAGGATTCCTATGAGTTGATGGAGGGGTTTCAAGTTGTTCTTGTATAGGAGGCTCTTCGTGAGGGGGTGATTGTGAATTCTCAATGTTTCAAAGTGAAGATTCATTCCCTGAGAATTAGAACAAAGTTTTATTATAAAAACCTATTTCAATCTACATTCTAAATCAAATTCAAAACAAAAAAAATAAAAAATACATACCTCTTCGCGATCTTCGACCTCTTTGACATGTTGGTGGAATCCTCGTAAAGAATTACAAGCTAAGAGTGCAAAAAATGGAAAAGATTTGGCGAACGTGAATTGCAGAGCTAAAAACCTCCAAGCTAAGCTATTTGTTCTAAAATTGAACTATGTATGTAAATGTATACATTCTTGTATTATTGTAACGTGTGAAATTATTGTAATGAAAAGGAATATCTGCTGTATTGTTATGACATCTTTGTTTGTATATTCTCAATAAAGAAAATAATTTTTTTTATTGCAATGGCTTGTTACATAGTTTATTTACTTGCAAAGTCAAAGTTTAGGAATTTTTACTTCATTGAGGGTTGGCATGTTACATAGCCTTCGATTTATCCAAGTGAAGCTTCCATTATTTATTGGGACTTCAATCAAGGAATTTATATCCACAAACTCCATGAAATCAATTTGTGATTGTAGTTGTCTTTGTACTCCCAATTTTTCATGTCTGTGGAGAATGACATTAAAAGCTCCCCCTAATATAAAGAATTCATTCAGTAATAAATTTACGAATTCCTCTTTTTCTTGCCAAGTCTACTTCTTTTCTAGCGAAGAGACCAGACCATAAATATTTATTAGGTAGAAGTACAAATTTTCCATAAGATTATTAACCTTAAATACCATCCATGATATTTTCTCTACTAGGATTTTGAGAGAGGAATATTGTGCTTTCCAAAGTACATCTAACCCATGACCTAAAGGCGTATTGTGGTTTCTAAAATTTCATCTTCCATTTGAAAAGATTTACGTCTTTGCTTGATATTTTTGTTTCTTGGATCATAAAGATGTTATATCTTGGCACCTCTATGAAGAACTTAACTAAGCACTTTTTGTTAGGGGCATTTAAGCCCCTAACATTCCAAGATGTTATATTCATGGCTCTTTGAGAAGGATTTTTCCCTTCCTAGATCTTAGAAGCCTTGTGATTTTCATTTGACCTTTGGAATCCCCTTCTTGACTTAGTTTCTCCATATTTTTCTTTCTTCCTTTCTACTTCCCTTCCCCACAATCAGGTGACACTTTTTCAATTCCTTCTACTTTATGCCTAATATTTCCATGCAAGGAGAGCCACCTAGATGTTTTGGTAGAATTTTTCTTCTTCTTCCAAGACCCATCCTTCTATATTATCCATGCATTCATCTTCATCTGAAAATATAGCATTTCTTCTTACTTTTCCCCATTGGGCTAATCCACTAGCCTCTTTGTCACCCCTTCTAGTGAGTTCACTCTGTGACTATTAGTTATCCCAAATAGTTCATTGGCTATCCCATTTGCTAAATTTTCCATAATTTCTTGGCTCTCTTCCAACATTTGACCTGCTATCTCACTTCCCTTCTTAAAATCCTTGGATAAACCTTGAATTTTTTTCTTTTATCTTCTTTTGCATGACATGCAAACTTTTGGGCACTCCTTTCCTCCTCTTGATTCTTAGGGATTTTCCTCTCTAATTATTTCCTCGCCCATGGAATAGGTTAGGAATGAAGGATGCTAAAATCAAGGTAGATAGTGAATGTACGAGGATGGGTACAATAATGAGCACAATAAATTAAGGGTATATAGAATCACATGTAGATTTGGATAACATATGAATAAATCATGTGGGAATGTGTATAAATAGATGAATGATGATATGTGCAAATAGACTTAAATTTGTATAATACATCATTTGTCAATATATAATTGCATTAAATCATTCTCCTAAACAAATATTAAACTAAAATATGTATACAAACAATGATAAAAATTTACAATGTTCTTTCTAAAAGTTGAGGATTGCATATGGTTGAATTGTTAAAATATCTTTATTTACCACTACTGTGGACAGAATTTACATCAAAAGAATAAGGTCAGAGGTGAATAATCGCAATTCAATTTCATGAAGATATCATGAAATTGTGGTTGATAAAATTAACAAGATTCCAACCAACTCTCATCTGTTAACACCACCTTTCACAACCATCATTATTTGCACACCGTGAAAGCAACGACAAACTGTATTGCAAACTCAGCAAGAATGATCACTTAATGGCCAGCAGTGAAAGAATTTGACGTATAACTACTCTTCACATTTCAACTTATTCTAGTTTTGGTTAATGACCCATGCATACCAGTTAACTACATTCTTATTTTGTAATCCTTGTTTCTTTTAGAATGTGAACCAATAAACATCATTTTACTCGTGTGTAGGATTTGGAATACGATCGTTAAACATGTTAAACTTGTGGCTATCCATTTTAAGCTCGTATTGTTGCCTTTATATAGCAACCTTCTTTAATGCCATACAGTTTGGCTGCACTTGCCTGGAACGATCCATTTTTAGGTCATAAAGCCATTTAAGATTGATGCTTTCTGCACAACAACTCTTATTTAATAAAGCAACTTCTTCTCAGCTTCAAAGAATTTTTATTAAAGGATGAAATTTCTTATGAATATGAGACGTAGAAAGAAGGTAAAGTCCTCATAGATCTGTGAAGGTGCCAAGAAAAACTGTAAAGTTAAAATGTGGCTAAAGATAGTTACAGATCTCGGTGATGACATTGTTTGTCATTTTATCTTAGACTTTAAATATATGCTATTTTTAAATGGTGTCTAGTCATTTTTAATTTATTGGTCATTTAAAATTGTTGCACTGACCCCAACAACTTTGTTTCTGTGGAAATAAATGGAAATTTCTAAATTTGACTGTATAAATATTTTTAGATCAATACACATCAAATCCATAAACTTCAAATTAACTATTATGCTATTGCATTCTTCTTTATCCATTCAAAGACATGTTTTCTTTTACTTTTATAAAGAATTTTAGTGAAATTGCATATCGAAATGAACACAGAAGGAAACTGAAGTCATGACATTTGTGAGAGTTTCTTTCCGTGAAAGCAGTGCGAAGAAGAACTGTAAAGCTAAAAATTCGATAGTATATGTTATACAATTAATGGGTGGACATCGTCCATCAATTTTACTTTTCTTTATTATTTACTGAATTTAAAGATATTCTTATATATATATATATATATATATATATATATATATATATATATATATATATATATATATATATATATATATATATATATAATTTTAATAGTTTTTAATAATTAATAATTATTTTAAATATGAATGAAATATAAAATTATTATTAATTGTTATATTTATATTTTTAAATTGTAATAGTGAAATTAGTATATTTAAGTCATTAGTTATTTATTTATTTATATAATAATGTTTCAAATAATATTTGTAATAAAGTTAAAGGTGTTATTAAATGATTTATAGACACAAATATAAATATAGTTTAATAATTAAGTATTGCAAATTTTTATGTTCATTTGGTAGTTATTTCTATGGTACTTGTTGAATAAAATTTGAAAGGTAAATTATACATATTAATGTTGATGATCATTTTCAAAGATACTTAACATGCATATAAATACATACATTTTTTGAATGCTTTTGATAGTAAATGTTTGTTAATCATTACAATCTTCTTTTATAGAAAAATATAATGTGTTACACTTAATACAAACACGTGATGTGAAAATGTTGACTTGCGACATTACTTTGATAACACCATGTTGATTCATCATAATTAATCATAAGCACTTATTGGATGATTCCCTTAAGGGTGAACTTAGATAGATAGACCATAAAAAAATGCCCCTTTCCCATACCATTACTCACACACATTCCTACACATTTATCCTCCACCTCATCTATATACATATGCATTTCAATCTATTTTCCCAAATTGTGCATTTATTAAGTCTAATCGTGCACACATCTTCATAAATTTGTGATCTACTTGGATTTTATATTTTCCATGGGTGCAGAGTCAATAGCATGCCCATAGATATAACCCCTAGTTTTATATATTTTAAATTAAAATTCTAGTCAATTATCACCTATTTGTTTCCTACCTCAAGCCAACTAAACACATTTTCCATGATTTATTATTATGTCTTTGTATGTAAAGGATTTCGATTGCATTCATTTATCAAGGAATATTAAGGAATATCCTTCTCGAATAGGATTTTGATTGCAAGGAATATTATGTCCTATTTATCAAGGAATATTATTCACATTTGAGAAGGAGAATGCAGGGAAAACTTACATTAGAGTACTTAAACAAGCCTAGATCTACATAATCATCTTGGGAGCATTTATATAGTTTACGCTTGTTATTTTCTATCATGGGAATGGTTATAAATCTAGTACATTTTTGGGGGCATCATTGAGGAAAACATGTTCCCAAGTGAATTGAGAACCTTTAAAAGGTGTTTTTAAATACTGGATCCTAGATAATAGAGTGGATAGAGGAAAATAATAATAATTTAGGAAGTAGCATTACATACTATTTGAGATTATATACACACAATAATGGGAAATTAATAGACAATACATGAAAAATAATTGAGGTATGAAATCAATAAAAATATAAATATAAATTAGATGGATCTGACAAAGATGTACTATATTTGACCCTAAGACCTTTTAATTTAAGTAGCAACAACATTACAAATTTTCTATTACTATGAAGTATACATCATGTCATGCAAGAACTTTATAATGACAATCCTTCGTGTTGTGCAGTTTTCGCACACACGCCCCGTTGAAAGTAGGGACCCTCTTTTGTTTTCACTTTTGTGTTTTTGGCCTTTTGATTTTGAGGATTTTCATTGCCTTAGCATGAGCTTAAAATGTTTATCTTGCTTTCCTAGGAGGTTCCCTTAAGTTACACATTGAAAATCTTAAGTTCTGAAGGAAGTTCAAGTTTTTGGCTAATTTTGGGATTTTCCACCTCATCTAGATTTTCCTAGATTTCGCCCAAAGCCCTGTGATTGGCGTTTTGCACTATTTTTCGGGATTTCGGTCCTCCACGAAATTCTGCATAGATCGGATTTTCTCAAAATTTTGTCTCCTTGTCAAATTCCTAGATTTTGGGTTTTGGTCTGTCATTTTTATGGATGTTGATGACCCAGTCGTTGTTTTCTCCTGTTGATCGATGAGTCTAATAGTGCCTTTCATTCTTATTATTGCATTTTTGAGTTCAACCCCATGGGTATGATTCTTTTCATTTTGATTGATTTTTGACTTTAGAGCCATCACCAGTACCGATTGAATTTCCATTGGGTGAATTTTTAGTTTGGATCCATAGATGAGTGATTTAGCGTTTGGGCCCAAATCCTAAAATTTGTGATCTTCGATCAATTTGGGCAAGATCATTGGAGAATGTCAAAATTTGGGTTTTCCCTCAGTTCTAGGATTTTCATGTGCTGGCGGATTTCCCTGGTTTTCCTTGTCCTCTGTGTTTTCTCAAAAATTTGGCGTTTTGCCTGCTTCGTGGATTTTCGCTCCCTCTAGATTTTCCTGAAATTCCCATTGCCCCTTCATTTTCTGGAATTTGTTGACTGTGGAATATTTTCGCCAAAATCTTCCTGGTCTAGATTTTCCCGAAAATACCTTCTGGCCTGGATTCCGTGGAGGGGTGAAAATCCTGAACTGTGTAGAAATTATGCATTAATGATATTTCGCAAGATTTTGATCTTTGCTTGGATTTATTTGAAATTTGAATATATTATTGGTGACGTGTTAATCTTGATCCTCATGATTATTGATGCTTGCTTTTGGTGAGTGCAGGCTGGAGTTAACAAGATCGTTAAGGAAGTTTTGGAGGAGATTAATTCGATTGAAGGAAGGTTCAGAATGTTTATTACTTCACCTATCACCGACCTGGAGAGTATTTTTCTCAAGGGGCTAGATATATTGATCAAGTTGCATTAGAGATCCCCGGCCGACCTGGATGGAGTTTGTGCATTTAATGCATATCTTATTTTATTTCAAATTTCTCGTGGCCAACCTATTTTGTGGCAAATTGTTATTGTAAAATCTAATTGGGCCAACATGCTCTAGGGTCTTCTATAAATTGGGTATTTTTCCTCATTTGTAACATATACACAGATAGAGATAGTTTGATACAAGAGTGAATTAGGTAGTAAAGAAGAGGTAGAAGTTAGTCAATTTTTGAGCAAGTGCTGTAACAGATCATTGGAATTATAGCTAAAATTTGGTGATTCAATACAATTGAAGACATTGTGATTTTCTGGTGATCTCTTTTGTGTTGACTTATCTTGCATGGTTCTTATGATTCTATCTTTTAAATTTCTCAAGGTTATTAGACATATGTTAGATTTGAATTTAGATATGATTCAATGGTGTTTATGGTTTGATGCTTGAAGTGTTTGCAACAATCCCTGGTCCATACTTTTCGCAGCTAGCTAATTGTTGGTTGCTTTGCAAAGTTAGCCTGGACTTTATATTCATTGTGCTTACTTAAATTGTGGATATTTATTCATTTCAATTGCAATTGGGTTGTCTTGGGTGAATGCTCATGATCTGAAAATATTAATACCTTAGAAGATTGCACTGTTTTTGTGAGATTGCAGATTTATCTTGGTCAAGTAGGAATTAGTTTATGAAGGATTGGTCCATTTCAAGTATTTCATCATTTACATTGTTAATCTTATGAATAGTTAAATTTAGTAATATCTCTAAAACCCTAATCTTTTGTTATTTCTTTCATCATTTGGGTTAGATTTAGTATTGAAGTATCATTATATTTCCAGATCTGATAAGTTCAAGATTCAATATTTGCTTTTAGTAAGGTCCCTTTGTGATTACCAACATTTTCACATTTATGACTGAGTTGTTTATGCATTGTCAAGACCTTACATTAGAGACCTTAGGGTTATCTCTTGAGGCTTACTAATAGAGATTTACCTTTCAAGAGAGATAAGATTTCATATTCTATCTGAGTTGTTGTGCATAAAACATCATCAACATTTCGATTAAGAAGGAGAATGTAGGGGAAACTTACATTAGAGTACTTAAACAAGCCTAGATCTACATAATCATCTTGGGAGCATTTATATAGTTTATGCTTGTTATTTTCTATCATGGGAATGGTTATAAATCTAGTACATTTTTGGGGGCATCATTGAGGAAAACATGTTCCCAAGTGAATTGAGAACCTTTAAAAGGTCTTTTTAAATACTGGATCCTAGATAATAGAGTGGATAGAGGAAAAAAATAATTTAGGAAGTAGAATTACATACTATTTGAGATTATATACACACAATAATGGGAAATTTAATAGACAATACATGAAAAATAATTGAGGTATGAAATCAATAAAAATATAAAAATAAATTAGATGGATCTGACAAAGATGTACTATGTTTGACCCTAAGACATTTTAATTTAAATAGCAACAACATTACAAATTTTCTATTACTATGAAGCATACATCATGTCATGCAAGAACTTTATGATGACAATCCTTCGTGTTGTGCAATTTTCACACACACACCTCGCTGAAAGAAGGGACCCTCTTTTGTTTTCACTTTTGTGTTTTTGGCCCTTTGATTTTGAGGATTTTCATTGCCTTAGCATGAGCTTAAAATGTTTATCTTGCTTTCCCAGGAGGTTCCCTTTAGTTACACATTGAAAATCTTAAGTTCTGAAGGAAGTTCGAGTTTTTCATTGATTTTGGGATTTTCCACCTCATCTAGATTTTCCTGGATTTCGCCCAAAGCCCTATGATTGGCGTTTTGCACTGTTTTTCAGGATTTTGGTCCTCCACGAAATTCCGCATAGATCGGATTTTCCTGAAATTCCATCTCCTTGTCAAATTCCTAGATTTTGGGTTTTGGTCTGTCATTTTTATGGATGTTGACGACCCAGTCGTTGTTTTCTCTTGTTGATCGATGAGTCTAATAGTGCCTTGCATTCTTATTATTGCATTTTTGAGTTCGACCCCATGGGTATGATTGTTTTCATTTTGATTGATTTTCGACTTTAGAGCCATCACTAGTACCGATCGAATTTCCATTGGGTGAATTTTGAGTCTAGATCCATCAATGAGTGATTTAGCGTTTGGGCCCAAATCCTAAAATTTGTGATCTTCAATCAATTTGGGCAAGATTGTTGGAGAATGTCAAAATTCAAGTTTTCCCTTAGTTTCAGGATTTTCATGTGCTGGTGGATTTCCCCGGTTTTCCTTGTCCTTTGTGTTTTCTCAAAAATCTGGAGTTTTGCCTGCTTCGTAGATTTTTGCTCCCTTCGGATTTTCTTGAAATTCCAGTTGCCCCTTCATTTTCTGGAATTTGTTGACTGTGGATTTTTTTGCCAGAATCTTCCTAGTCTAGATTTTCCCGAAAATCCCTTCTAGCCTGGATTTTGCGGAGGGGTGAAAATCCTGAACTGTGTAGAAATTATGCATTAATGATATTTTGCAGGATTTTGATCTTTGCTTGGATTATTTGAATTTTGAATATATTATTGGTGATGTGTTAATCTTGATCCTCATGATTATTGATGCTTGTTTTTGGTGAGTGCAGGCTGGATTTAACAAGGTTGTTAAGGAAGTTTTGGAGGAGATTAATTCAATTGAGAGAAGGTTCAGAACATTTATTACTTCACATATGGCCGACCTGGAGAGTATTTTTCTCAAGGGGCTAGATATATTGATCGAGTTGCATTAGAGATCCCAGGCTGATTTGGATGGAGTTCATGCATTTAATGCATATCTTATTTTATTTCAAATTTCTCTTGGCCGACCTATTTTGTGGCAAATTGTTATTGTAAAATCTAATTGGGCTGACATGCTCTAGGGTCTTCTATAAATCGGGTATTTTTCCTCATTTGTAACATATACACAGATAGAGATAGTTTGATACAAGAGTAAATTAGGTAGTAGAGCAGAGGTAGAAGTATTACTAATTATTTGGAGATTATTTGTTGAGGGGCTTAGTTCGATTGGCTAAAGCATCTTCTTGTAGTCAAAGAAGTCACGAGATCTAGTCTCCCCTTCTCCCCTTAATATTAGAGGAGTGTCTCACCAGCATCACTCGACCAGATCATGTCCCAAAAACCGAAAAATTGTAATTTTCATATTAGCATCTGACACTTCTTCAGGAGAAAAGTCGAAGTTTGAATAATCCTGGCCAAACTGCAATGCATCATCATATGACAATTCTTAACGTGATAGAAATTTCGAATACCATTGACACTTCTTCAGGAGAAAAGTCGAAGTATGAATAATCCTGGCCAAACTGCAATGCATCATCATATGACAATTCTTAACGTGATAGAAATTTCGAATACCATTTTATTCAATAGTGCTGAAGTTTCTCCGACTCAAAAAGTCTTTGAGGACGAATAGTTCATGGGTGTGCAATTGCAGGGAAATTGAATGGTAGTTCATAAAGACAGGAAATATAAGTATTCCACAATTCCAGTTCGACCAGACGGATAGTTCACTGCATCACGGATTGATGTGAACGACTTTAGATTACCGATATGTTATGGTCAACTGACCTGTCAGAAGTTTATATGAGATTTGAATTGCACATAAAAGAATCAATAACTTAACCCCAATATTTAGAGTGATCGGTAGCTACAAGCATTCCTTTCAACTGAAATCTATAAATGCTTTTTGAATTCTGCAAAACTAATGACTCTTGACAAGTTCAAATTGAAGCCACAGATTTCCACCGTGCTGTTCTCGTCGTAAGAAAAGGACGGTAGTTATTTTGAGATGAAATTTCTTGATAGTTTCTCTACAATTTTAGGTTACTATGTGCGATGTTTTTTGCCTTCAAAAATATCTTGATTTCATTGTCGTGCATCAATTGTCTGAGAGCGCCCATATTGGTAATTTACATCCTCTTATGCGTGTGGCATTGATAATGATACTGGAGTAATAACAAAGCCAAAACTGCACCAGGGGTTGTTTAAGTATATTATCTAAATTAAAATAAAGTGTGACATTCATCTTCAAAGAAAGTAATAAAAAAATTAGGTTCTAGATTAAGAACTAAAGTCTAATGTAAATGTCTTGAGGGTATGGTATTCTTGGTTAGAACTGGTCATTTCTTTAGTGTATGCTCAATAGTCTTTAGTGTGTGCATCTAAGGAGGGTGCGCTGTCTAAAAGTCAGTGATATAATCTTGTCACTATGACTTGTTATCATTTGGACTTGGTCTTGTTTTGACTTTGGGGATGCACCTTACCCACTTTTTTTAATATCAAACATTATCTTTTAAATCATCTAAAAGTTAAATGAGACTCCTTTTTAATCACCCACTTTGTTTTTAATGTACACATGCATTGCAATATATTCACTTAGATCATGTGTTTATTGTGCTTCCTCATGCACCCATCCCCATAAATTTGTAATCTACATGGATTTGACCATTTCCACATCTTAGGTGATTTTAATAGGTAGGGGGTCGATCCCACACCTAAGGATCTCACCCTTGATTTTTTAAATATAAACTCAAAACTTTTCAACTATCACCATTTTTTCTCTCCTAGAGCTAACTAAACACATATTTATATGATTTATTGCTATGCCCTTATATATAATGAAATTTAATTACATTCCTTTATTATCATAAAATATCAATGAAATATCACACATTTAAGGAGCCTTCAAGGAAAACTTATGTTAGAGTACCTAAATTGAGCTTAGATTTAGATATTCATCTTGGAAGCATTTCTATAGCTGATCCTTTCTATTTTTTTTTATCATTGGCATGATAACAAAGCTAGTCCATTTTATGAGGGTTGAACTAGGAGAGCATGTTCTTGACTAATATGCCATCCTTTCAAATGTCTTATAAATAATAATAACACAAATAGTACAGTAGATGGAGGAAAAATAAATGAACTAGGAAGTAAATTTACACACTTTTCAAGATGAAAATACAAAAAAAATTGAATTAAGCAACTTCACACAAAAATTTGAATAGGTTATTAAACTAATCAGGAAAACATGTAGCAATAGAATTTTTAGTAAAATTAATGTAGTTTGTAGGCTTAGATATTTATTTTGGAAAAATGTATATTTATTTGATGAAATTTTAAATTCTCAATGAAATGCTACTATATTTTTTGAGAAAAAAGTAGGTGTCATTACGACCAACCTAAGTATAATTTTTTTTTTTCAAATCTTTAAATATGAAAAAAGAACACATGCCGAGATGTGACACACATTTTTGTAAGTAAATAATTAGTTATGATTTATTTACTAATAATTTTTTAAAACATTAAAAAATAAATTTTTGGCTAACCTGTATTGGTCAAAATAATATGAAATTTAAAATTTTATTAACTTATAGCTAGTGAAGCATAGAGTGTGACACATATTTTGGATTTGAAAAAAGTGAAATGATTTTAAAGTTATGGATGTTTTTCAATTAGTCAACCAATTAGGACTTCAAACATAGTCAATGTAAATTTTTTATAATAATTATCTATTAAATTATAAATGCAACATATTTTATATTGATAGAATGTAAATTTCCTAAATAAACTCTTTTCATTTCATCAAATTTGGTTCAAAAAAACTTGTTAGCATGAAGGGTGAAGTTCTAAAAAGAGGATAAAACCTCTAAACACATTGAATCAGTTGACTATTTAGGCTTGAGATTCCCAAACCTAATTTCAAATATTTCCATTTTGAAAAGCCTAAAAAGACTCTTTAATATAATGGGCATAACTTTTGCATTACTTATCAAAATTTTGATTTTTTATAGGCATTGAAAAGGTAATTTTGATATCTACACAATGGAATAGATAGATTTTATATATTATGCACCAAAAATTGATTATAATCATGTGAAATTGATCATTTATTTTTTAAACATCAAATGGTCACAACTTTTATTCATGAAGTTATTTTTTGGTGACTTTTTTGTAACAATTATCTCAAAATACATGAAACATTAAAATAATAATCAATATTGAAACTTATTTTTCTTACTAAGGATAGTAATTTTTTTAATAAATCATAATTGAAGTATTTATTGATGTCTTTGATATTATTCACACTTTTCCCCAATTTGACGTAGAAGAACATGTATTCCCTTATGACATAATGGTAGTTCTCTAGCAAGGTATTTTCAATATTTTAATCATTAGATAATATAAAGGAGTAAAGAATATGAAGATAAACTAAGTAAGAAGAAGAATGGGTATGTGCAGGATCATCATGCAAAAAATAGGCCCTTAAGTGGCAAAAAATTCAGAAAAATCAGTGTTAGGCAACTTGACGTAAATATTTGAATAAGTTATCTATATTATTTCAAAAATATGTAAGAATAGAATTTGTAGAAAATTGAATGTAGTTTCTAAAATACTAGGTTTATTTAAATATAAATAAAATCTATTTGGTGAAAATTTGAAATTTCAATGCAATAGTACTTAAATTTTAGGGAAAAATAAAGAAGTAGGTGTATCAACCACCCTAACCATAATAAAATGATAATATTTTTTGTAAGATTTTATACATAAGTAGAGGACTCATGTACGGATGTGATGCATATTTTTTTGTAATTTTTTTCCAAGTAAATAATTAATTATGAATTTTTTATTACAACTTTTTGAAAATATAAAAACTCATATGTCTGACCACCTTAACTTGGTCAAAAAATTCATGAAATTTAATTTTTCTTTTTAATCCTATAGTATGTGAAGCATAGAATGTGATGCATGTTAAAAATATGATACCGTTTGAAAGTTATAGATGTTTTCAATTAGCCTATCGATCAGGGACTTTAGTCGTAATTCTAATAGAAAATGAATAATAATTATTTATTGAATTCAAATTAAATCATAATTTATATTTTTGGAAAGTTGAGAATCTCCTCTAAAAACCCTTTTCATTTCATTAATTTTGGGTGAAAAAAAAGTCGTCAGCCACATACCCTACAAATATTGCCACTTTTTGGCACACCATGATCCTACACATACCCGAATAACAAAAAACATTACATAGGGTGAAGTCCAAAGTCAAAGGATGAATCCATGCACTTATGGACTTGATTTAACTCATTCAATGAATGATTATGACGATAAATAATTCATATAATAAAAAAAACATGGAAAAAAAAGCCCAAAGGCACACTTTTATATTGAAAAATTAGGAGTATTATTGATGTATCAAATATCTTCAAGTGCAATCTTAATGTTGTTTTCAAGGATAGGTAGGGTAAATAAAGGTATTTTAGGATAAAGATAATAGAAAAATATGTACAATGTAAAATCAATGAAGAAATAGTCATGTAAAGAGTTTCAAATATAAAATAGAGAAACCATTATATGAATAAGAAACCCTAGAAGAAAACTAGGTTGTAATGGATTGATTGGGTTCACTAAAATGAAAAAAAAAAAAATTCCTTTAGGATAAAACTAGAGAAATATATAGGGGGAAGATAAATGAAGAGAGATAGGTACATAGAGAGAGTTAGATAGAGAAGGAGAGAGGTGTATATATATATATATATATATAGAAGAAATGGAGATCAAGGAGACAGAGAGATAGAGGTAGAGTAAAGTAGAGGGAGAGAAATAAGTAGAGAGGGAGAGGTAGGTAAATGGATAGAGAGGGAGAGAGGGATAGGGTTAAAGTTAAGTTAGGGTTAAATGAACAATTAGGGGTAGGGTTGAAGTTGTGTTAGGGTTACAGTTCAATTAGGGTTAGGGTTTAATATGGGTTAAGATTAGGGTTAGGAATCAATTAAGGTTGGGATTAGGGTTCAATTATAGTTAGGGTTAGAGATTAGTTATGGTTAGGGTTAATGTTAGTTAAGGGTTATGATTAGTGTTAGGGTTCAACTAGGGTTAGAGTTAGGGTTATAGGATAAAGCTTGGAGTCAAAGTTAATGTTAGGGTTAGGGTCATGATTAATTTAGGGTTAGAGTTTAATTAAAGTTTATCTATGGTTAGAATTATGACTAGAATTAGTTTAAGATGAGAATTAGGGTTACAATTAAGGGTAGGGTGAATAATGGAATTATATATAATTTTAAGGTTAGGGTTAGGGTTAGGGTTAGAAATAAATTATGATTACAACTAGGATTTGGTTTAGGATTAGCATTAGGGTTAGAATTAATGTTGATGTTAGGGTTGTAGTTAGGAATGGGGTGAGGGCTAGGGTTATGATTACAATTATCATTAGAATAGAAATAGGTTTAACATTAGGTTTAGAAATAGGGTTAGTGTTTGGTTTAGAATTAGTGTTAGAATTATGGATATAAATAGGGTTAAGATTAAAATAGTATTATAATTATATTTAGGGTTATGGTTAAGGTTATAATTATTATAATTTTTGTTAGGGTTAGAATAAGGGTTAGGGTTAAGGTTAGAATTAGGGTTAGTGTCAGAATTAACATTAAGGTTAGCTTTAGGGTTAAAGCTATAATTAGGATTAGGGTTAGGATAAAGCTTATGGTTATAATTAAGGTTAGCAGTAGAGTTATAACTTGAGTTAGAGTTATAATTATAATTAGGTTTATTATTAGAATTATAATTAAGCTTAGAATTATGGTTATGATTACAATTGAAATTAGGGTTGTAATTAAATTTGGGGTTCAATCAGGGATAAAGTTAAGGCTAAGTTAGGGTTATGGTTCAATTAGGGTTAGGGTTATACAATAAATTTTTGGTTCAAGGTTAGGGTTAGGGTTAGGGTTGGGATTGAGGTTAGGGTTATTATTAGTTTTAGGGTTAAATTAGGGTTAGGGTTAAGATTAAATTAGGATTAGAGTTAGGTTCTAGGATAGAGCTTCGAGCAAGAGTTATGGTTCAATTAGGTTAGAGTTAGGTTCTAGGATAAAACTTGGAGTTAGAGTCAAGGTTAGGTTTGGATTTTGGTTAGAGTTAGGGATAGGGTTAAATTACGACCAAGCTTAATGTTAAGTTAGGGTTAAAATTAAATTTTAATTGAGGTTATGGTTTAATTAGGGTCAAGGTTAGGCTTTTGGTTTAATTAACATTATAATTAAAATTAGGGTTTCCATTATAATTATGTTTATTGTTAGAATTAGGTTTATGAATTAACCCTAACCTCAAACCTAATCATATTCCTAACCCTAACCCTAACCATAACCTTAACCATAATCCAAACCGTAAACCTAACCCTAATTAAATATCTAATATTAACCCTAACTACAATCTTAAACTTAAACCTAACCCTAACCCTAACCCTAACCCTAACCAAATTCTATTTCTAACCATAACCCAAAACTTAATCCTAAATTTTAATCTAACCCTTACATTAACCCTAACCTTAACCATAATTGTAATTCTAACCCTAACTTTAACCCTAATTCAATCTCAAGTTGTAACCCTAACCCTAACCCTAAATGTTAACCCCAAACATAACCATAATTCTATTTGTAATTGTAATCATAACCTTAACCATAAATCTAACCTTAATTGTAACCATACCCTTAACCTAAATAATAGACATAACCCTAACCCTAACCCTAACCTTAACCTTAACCATACACATAACACCAACCCTAACCCTAATCCTAATTCTATCACTAACAATAACCCTAACCCTAAATGTAACCTTAACCCTACCCCTAAACCTAACTTGAACCCTATCCCCAACCCAACTCTAATTTTAACCCCAACCCTAACCCTAATTTTATATCTAACCACAACCTTAACCCTAACCTTTACCCTAAATCAAACCCTAACTTTAATTAAATTAATGTCTTACATGTTTCATTGCACAAATGCTACTAATATATATATAGTAGTGTCAAAAAATGTCATCGGGGATATTTTTACACTTGTTTGGGCCCTCCTTGTGAATTTGAGCCTAATGTTGCCTTGACTTAGTGTTGTAATGTGGTTGATACATTCACACTAGGTCTTGGACCCTTGCAAACTAATGGATTTTAATGGTACCTTGCTAAAGTGTTGTAACTCATTTTCACACTTTTTGAGGGTTTTATCAAGTAACTAAACCTAATAAACCTATTTTTAATCAAAATAAACCTTAATACTACCTTATTTGGAGTGTTGTAAAGTGTTGTAACACACTTTCACATTATTCTAAGCTTTTCATTAATAATTGAGATTTCTTATGCTTTAATTGGCCCTATTTTGCATCCACAAGCCTCAATTATTGCATCTTTTTTAGGATAATCCTAACACCAATCATTATCCAATCATAATTCAGGTGTTTATGTCTTGTGTGGCCCAAATTTAGTGATCTAGGAATCATTCGCCACCTTGGGAAAATGGGTGCCACCTAGATCTTTTGGCCCCAAACTAGTTTTCACACATTTTTAAGCACTTTTGGTTTTTGGTCCTATATATTATGCATGATGGGACTCATTCACCACCTTGGGAAAATGAGTCCCGTGTGGCCCAAAATCAAATTTATTTCAAATTTCTGGTAGGATTTTATTCTCCTAGATCTGATGTCAGCTTGTAGTGTTGAAATTTCAAGAATTATTGCATAATTGAGTATAAATACAAGGTTCCTTCACTCATATTCAAACCTATCATTCAGGAGATTTCACACCTAGCATTCAAGAGATTTCACAAGAGCATTCAAGAATTCACAAGAGAATTCAAGATCATTCAAGGGAAGATTATCAAACATTTTAGAGCATTCTTCAAGCATCAATCACCATGTCAAAGATTTCATCCATCATGTTTGGTATTGTGCTAACAATTGTGATGTAGGGTTTTATGATTCAAGCAAGTGTTTCATTCAAGATCAACATCAATCAAGAAAGAGTCAAGAACCACATCCATTGTAGCCATCTCAAGCATATTTGCAACACCTTATTGCTAGGGTTTGGTGAGTTGCAACATTGTCTTTTGTTCATTCATCATTCTCTATTCATATTTTATTTCATTTGAAGGATTGATTTACAAATGGGGTTTGACCAAGGAAATCCCCTATCCACTAACCAAAAACCATTTCCCCCTCTCCTTTATGCATGATTTGTAGGTTTAGGTTGCATATTTGATAAGGAGCAAGATTGGAGAAAAGTTGCAAATCATTCAAAGTTGTCAAAGTTGTCATCAAGACTTGGAGAACATTGGAGATCACCTATAGGTTGCAAATTGGAGATTCGTATATGGAAAAAAATTAGGAAGGATAGAGCAGAAAAATAACAGTGAAATCATCTTTTGAAGTTGTAGAAAAGCCCAACTAGATTGATTCGCCACTTCTTGCGAATGAGTCCTAGTTCCAGCTAGTCTTCAGGATTTTACAGATTCAGATACTCTTTTGTCTGAAACTTGTTCCTACATAGTTTTCCAAAAACTTGATTGATTCAATCAACTTGGAAAATGAGTCCCAATTAACAGTAAAAATAGATTTTACAATATTCTAGACCTCCATTCTATCTTCTCGGGATTCCTAGGTGCACACATTTTGTTTTATAGTTTTATGTGTCATTTCATTCACTCTTCTAGGTCTTTAGTGCTAATTTACATTCAATGAGGGTTTTGCATGACATATTTCATTTCATTATCTTTTCCAAGTTTAGACTTGGTGGTGAACCCCTCATTAGATCATATTTAGCCCCTAGGACAACCCTCTTGCAAGATCTCTTTCCCTTTTGCATTGAGATTTGAAAAGTTTGTTCTTGAGTGAAAGTGAAAATTTCCCTTCTAGGTCCAAAACCCCTAAAGGTGGGATATACTCCAATTTTTCACCTTTCATATATATATATATTTATATATATGTATGAAGGGTGAAAAATTGGAGTATATATATATATATATATAGAGAGAGAGAGAGAGAGAGAGAGCTATCCTTTTTGAGACACTTATTTTTTTAACCAATTTCTCATATAAGTGTAATAGATGCCTTGAGAAGGATATCTGTCAATGTATTTTATATATATTATTAAATATCTATATGCTAGTATTAAATTTTCTTGAATAATAATTATAATTTATCATTGATTTACATAATGATAAAAATATAATTTATACTTTAAAATTAGAAGTAATAAATATTAAACACATATTTACAAGGTTTATTGCTATGTCCTTATAAGGAACAAAATTCAATTGCATTAATTTATCATCATCAAATATCAAGGAAATATTATTCACATTTAAAAAGGAGCTTTCTAGAAACACTTACATTTGACTACCTAAAATGAGCTTAGATTTGCATAGTCATCATAGAAGTATTTATATAGCTAATCTTTATTTATTTATTTATATTATTGACATGATCATAAAGCTAATCATTTTAAGGGGGTTGAACTATGAAAATATGTTCCTAAGTGATATGTAATCCTTCAAAGGTTTTTTAAATACTAATAGTACAAATAGTAGAGTAGATAGAGGAAAAATAAATGAACCAAGAAGAAAAATTACAAACTTTTCAAGATTACATTAGTGTAGTAGAAGAAAAATTTATAGGTAAAATATCAAAATAAAATAAGATCAAAATTTTACCTAGAGTTGAAACATAAATCCAATACATCTAATAATGGTTGACCAATCTCAACCTTAACACCTTTTGATTTTCATAGTTACACCACCACATATTTATATACACCTCCTAATCATACGAAGGATTCACCATGTGATGCAAGTACATTTAATGACATTGTTGCACATTATGATGATATTCCTTTTACATGTAAAACGATGAATTTTTAGAGTCATGCTCTTTTGATATACTATCTTCTTCTCTATAGGGCTTTGAGTTATGTTATCCTTTCTGCTTCAATTTTAAAGGTATGTCCTTGTAAACAACGAGTAGTCAAATGAGTGATCTCTTAAACTTTTAGCTGAATTTCAATATTTTAATAAAATCCTTTTTTTCCATGGTCTTGGCTAAATATCCTATATTTACCTCGATGCACAATTGGCAAGAGTTTATTAGAATTATTCTTGATACCATGGTAAATGAATATATATTTATTCGTGCATTATAAACTTTGAATTAAATCAAAGAAATATTCAGAGTTGTGCATCTACTTTAAAATTAATCTCAGGTCAAGATGACCGTCCCAAGGTTATCTTTAGAATGTGAAACTATAAACATCGTTATCACTGTTGCCTTTGCCTCCACAACTCTGCTTTTATAGAGCAGGCACAACCTTCTTTAGAGGCTCAATGTGTTTAATGTGAAACAACATAGACACACTTATGTTGAACGACCCAATTTTAGGCCATTTAAGTTTGTTGTGTCCAGTGCACCAAGCCTGCTTTTATAAAGCAACCTTGTTCTCAGGTTCAACGAATTTTTATTACAGGACAAGATTTCTCAGCGATATGAGAAGTAGAAGGAAGCTAAAGTGCTCAAATCTGTGACCACCTAGAAAAAATGTAAAGTTAAAGAGTGGGAAACAATTTCTAAATTTGACTGTATAAGTGTTCTTACATTAAAAGACAGAAGCTTCAATCTAACTCGCTTTAATAAAGCAACTTTATTTACTTGTTCAAACACACGTTTTCTCTTACTTCCATGAACAATTTCATTAAAAGACAAATTTTCTTGAGAAACAAACTGAAGTCATGATATTTGTGAGAATTCCTCGGTGTGAAAGCCGTGGCAAGAAACACTATAAAGCTAAAATTTTGTGAAACACATGTAACGTGTGAAAATTGACCACTACTTTCACTCTTCTTTATTATTTAGTCGATTTTTAGAGATTATTTTAAAATTATTTATAAAAAATATTTTCATTATTAAACATTTTTTTCATAACTAGTATTATCTGTTTTTTTTTAAATTATGTAATATAGTTGAGATATATCATTATGAGATTTCTAGATTATTTTATTCTAATTGAAACTTAAACTAGCATACATATATTAAATATTAATATATATAAAATAGTTGAGAGTTATTTTTTCTTGAGGCGCCTATTTTCATCAACTTATTCAAAACAACAGTAAATGTTCCATATGTTATCACCATTTCAATCAATCAAATAATATATAAGCAAAATAAAATAGGCTGAAAGACTCAATAGCACATTAGAGATTAAACTCAAAGATGCTTAGTTGTCTTATGAGTTCCCCATGAAATTTGAATTCATTGATTTTAATTATAATTTGATTTTCAATACATATGTCCAATTTCTTCAAATATTAAATTTATGTATTTTCTTCACAAAGATACAAGATAAGGTAACCAAACCCTAGTTTTGATTCTACAACAATCCATATATGTCATAAACAATTGACCCAATGAAGAGAGAAAATCAAGAGTAGATAGTCGAAAAAACACCTAGCAAATAATATTGCTGATAGTATTAATTCTTGCTATAATACCCGATTCTTGAATCTTTGTTTTGTTTTAATACAACAACAAATTATAACAATGCAATTGGTTTCAAGAGGACTAAATTCAAATTTGTGATAACTAAACTCAAGTGAATCCAAAAAGTGTAAAGCCAAACCTGCGAGAAATCCAACTCCAGGAGAATAAAGCCAAACTTGCAACCACGAAGTTTTGAAACGATTATGATTCAATAGCCTCTTTTAATAAAGGTCTTCATGAATTCAAAGATAAGAACATCTAAAGAAAGGTGTGAATAAAAAATATTTAAAACTGCTTTAAAAACAAAGCAAAAAAACTAAAAACTATTGAAAAATAAATAAAAATAAAATAAATACACTATTGAAAAATAAACAAAAAAAATACAAATAAATACATTGAAATTTCTTAGAATTATAAAAAATATATTTTTGTTACTACTATAAATAAATTTTCACTCTATGAACTTAAAAGTTTATTACATGACACTAACTATTTAGTTTTAATTTATTTTAATAGAGTAAAACAAAGCAAAAAAACTAAAAACTGTTGAATTTTTTATTTTTATTTTATAAATAAATACATTGAAATTTGTTATAATTATAAAACATATATTTATGTTACTACTATAAATAAATGTTCACCCTAAAAACTTAAAAATTTATTAAATGACACTAAGTATTTAGTTTTAATTTATTTTTTTAATTAAATTGATTTTAAAATCTAAAAAAACAACATTAAATCTCGGCGTAATTATTTTTATTTTACTTTAATTTATCTTTTTAACATTCAAAATAAAAATAATGTATAAATATATATTATAAAAAAAAATATTTGCAATTATACGCTTGAAAAAATGTCTACATACAATGAATGTAGTTATGCTAGTTGCATGTCATTTGAACGTCAAATTCAAACTAAAGAGTTTTTTGTTACATTGAATTTTGCTTTTTGATGGTTGCCATTGTAATACACCTCTTAGCGCAATAAACCTAATTTAAGCCATATCTAATTGAAACCTAACCCTAATTCAAATCTAATTGTAATTTAATACTTAGCTTAGCCTAATGCATGATTGAACCTTATCCCTAACCCAACTCAAATTGAATGATAAATTTCTATTGAAGAATTTTAAAAAAAAATTAATCACATAAAATTATTAAAAATGCTTTATGAATCTTGAAGAATTTATGATTTTTTGCTTTGAATATAGCTGAAATTCATTTAAATTTGTAATTCTAATTAAATTATTTTGTGTACCAAATAAAAGACACTCAAAATTTCTTTATAGGAGAACTATATATCAAACGACCCAAGCTTGAAACATCAACAATTCATATTTAAGCATAAAATTAATTGCAAGTTTATATGCTTTGAAGTTTTGATGATTGATCTGAAAATGAACCATTTCAGCTATAAATTTTCTCACAAAGAAGTTGGATTTCAGATATTGGATAAAAAAACGAAAAAAGGTAGATTGCAAGAAAATGGGATTCAAATAATGATAACAAAGGATATCTTAACAACTCAAATTTGTGCAACACTTCCCATTGTTGAGAATCACGGTAAACTAGATTTCTTTCCTATTTTTCCTTCTTTGGGCTTGTCAACCATAATTTAAGATTTGCAGAGGGTAGGGCTTTGAATTAAATTTAAGCTTCTTCCATTCCATAAATGGATACAATGACAAGAACTTCGATGACTTCCAATATAAGTTGTGATATCACTTATAATGGTAGTGCTCCATTGAATTCGTTGTTTAAACAATAGAGAGTTGTTTTTGAAACTAAATTGTGATCTTGTACATTGCATATACATGTAACTTTTATTGAAGATAGTAAAATAAAATAAAAAATAAAAAATAAAAAGATAACATCACATTCTTATCTCTTCGAATAAAGTGGATTTCCTTTAATGCACCCATGACCTCATTATGTTTCCATTGTAGATACCTCTTAGCATAGTTATTTGTTATTCTTAAATATGCATAACATAAAAAATTATCATTAATCATTTGATTTGATATTTTAAAATTATAATGATGAAATTAGTATATTCAAGTCACTTTTATTTAGTTTTATGTTTGTTTATACAAAATATTTAATTACAATATTTTTTTATTAGTGAGATTGGTATTAGGGAGTTGTACTCCATAAATTAAATGTTAAAATAAGGATTACAAAGATCCAAATATCAACTCATGAGAAGTGTCAAAAAATACTACAAAGAATCATGTTCAGACCCATAAACAGGTGTGCACAATACTAAATATAGGGATCCAAAGGATCATAAAAAATATCACAAAATATCTATTTTTCGATGTCTCTTTTGCTGTGGGAGTGAAGAACCATATCAAGGTTTTCCAAACCTTCTTTTTCTCCTTTGCACAACTTTCCAATTTTCATTGACAACCCCTATCTTCAAATCCACATCATTAGTTGCTAAGGTATATGTATTTTCATCCAAAAGAGATGTAACTTCATAATCCTCAATATGTGAAATCACCTCTTCTTTAAGCTTAGAATCCTTCCAGTCTAGAGCACTGATGCATCCACCCCCAAAGGGAGGAATTTCATCACTAGCTATAGGTAGAGATTGAAAACCAAAATTTAAAATAGTTTGACTTCCATTCTTGGGAGATGGCATGCTTTAAATTGGTTCCTTTTGAACTTCTTCTTGATATTCATCCTAGTTATGAGTAAATTCATCTTTTTTCATAGAATAATTGTTTAGGGATACATATTTCCACCAAGTGGCTTGGCTATTAATTTTTGTTTGGAACAATGTGTAGCAATATGGCCAATGCTAAAACACCTATGAAAATGAAGAGTAAAACATTCATAATCTAGTAATTGATTACAACAATGATTTGTAGTTTTGAGGGTAATATCAACTAGTAGACATTTGGAAGTATCAATCTAAACTAAAATGCGAGTATAAGTGGTATGTAAGTAGTTATAGGAGCCTTCGTTGACATCCATTTTTTCCCAACTAGTTACCAATTGCTTCAAAATAAGAATCAAACCAAAATTGGAGTAGAAGATTGGGGAATCTAACCCATATAGGTGTAATAGTAAAATATCCATAGGTTGGGTTGAAATTTGGATGATATGGCTTGATCATGAGCCTATGTCAGTCATAGATCCATAAGTAATCATAGAGAATAGTGTTGTAATCCAAAATACTGTAAGAAAATACCACCAAACACCATGAGTACAATGGTAAATTTGAATATTTTTTTTTAAAATGGGAAGCCAAATGTTGATAATCCATTTGTGAAGATTAGAAAAGCATGGCTAAAAACCTTTGAATCTACTAATAAAACCCTTCCCAATGATTTTTTTTTCAATTTTATCCACTTCCCTATTGACATCATCGCCTAGACCTACAATAGGGGATTATATGGCATAGAGAAGTGGTTTAATGGCCTAGGAAAAACTAGACACTAGAGTAACAACAAACTTATATCCCACCTGAGATGAAATCACAACCACCTTGAAGAATTTCTATTTAAAATTTTTATTCCCTTTTGTGAGCCCTAAATCCCCAATCTTTGTTTTGTCCTCCAATGTCCATAAAAGAGAAAACCCTATCTTTTTGTGAAACCTTGCAATAGAGGCATGATCAAAGTTGATTACAATTTAATATTTTATTATAATAGTAGTAATAGTATTTAAAGGTGTTACTAAATGGTTTATAGACACACATATTTATAGTTTAATGGTTTAGCACTATACATGTTTTTTTGGTAGTCGATCCTATAATACTCTTTCTCTCTCTCCTTTTGGAAAAAAGGTAAAATTATATTGAGGAAAGAGAATTCACGTTCATTTACAAAATGATAATTTCTAGACATCCATAACTATTAATAAATCTAAGATAAAATGATAAAAGGAAGCTTAAAAAGATACCACCAACCTCATAGAACAAAATATTCCATGATTTAAAACATTGAATCAAACTCCCAATAAGAGTCAAAATGAAGAAATTACACTCAATCATGATGAAGTAATTGGAGATGAATCTTAAATTTTTCCAAGGGTAAAGACCCCCAATCCATGTCATTCCACTTATCAAGATTGTCAAGATACCATTTATCCAAATAGTCAACTACCATAAACCATTGAACCCTAGAGATATGAAAAAATAAACAAATTTTCAAATTTAGGAACTAGACACAAAATATTCTCAACAATAGAAGCCAATTAACAATAAATATTATTAGAAGATCCTTTATTCAAAAAAGTAGTCAAGATCGTAAATTCCATCTAAAAAATATTTTTTTTCCAACCCAACTAGCAAGATTTAGTCACTACAATAAGAATAACATGGGTCACTACTTGGCTATTAGTGTAAAATCCCATAGAAATAGAAAAGAAGAAATGAGACAAACCTTGATTATCTCGACCCACTCCTCCAATTCCCACAACCCCTAGGTTACCTCTAGAAAATCCATCAAATTAATTTTATCAAAAATAGAGGATGAGACCACTTGCCAATTCTATTCACTTTTTAGAGGAATTTAATTCAACAAAATTCAAAAAAGTTGTAGAAGAGGATGAAACTAGACTACAAGAAATTTGAGAGTTATAAAGGGAAATAAATTATTTAAGGGAACATCTAGCAAAATTAGTTTCCTAAATTGAAAAAATTATCTTTTAGCAAACTTGAATAAGAAGGCTCTAATGATCTTGAAAAATCTTATGATTTCTCTCTAGTCAAAATTTTCATTGAATAAAAATAGGACCAAGATCTTGAGAAAAAATAAAGAAAATAACTATTTAGGTGGATGGTCCATACTAACTTAAAATTTAATTAATGAAGAAGTATGAATTTGAATACAAGGGAAATAGGGTTCCACCTTTTAGGAGATGGATCTAGGAGGTTTTAGGACCTATTTCACTCTTAGTTCATTAGGAAACCAAGATCCCTCACCGAAGTGACTCAATTGATGGAAGGACACAAGGGGGTTTCCTTAGGTGTGATTAAAGAGGGGTTCACCACTAAGAAAAATCATAGAAAGAAGGAAATGAAAATAATATGTAAATCTAGCTATATGACCTAGAAAATGAACTCAAAATTAGAATAACAAACTAAGGATAAATAGAGAAGAACATGGAAGATGTAGATGGCTATGCAAGTCTTGAAAACTTTGAAAATTGTTGATCTTGATTTGCAATAGGACTCATACACCAAAGTGAGCAATTTAGTACCAATTAGGGTTTTTGTGCTGAATTTGAAATTTGCCACTTAAAAACCAAGATCTATAGAAAAATACTGAAAATAGGCATACTGGAACTCATGCACCCAAGGTGGTGATTTAGTCCCAATATTAGGGTTTGAGTGAAACATTTGTCGCTTTCATTTTTTCCAATCTTCACGTCCGCAAAGTTTGATTTCTAATCTATAGGTGATTTTTTGTGAAGATGACAACTTCTTGAAAAATTTCTTCAACCTTGCAACTTTGTCTTCAAGGGATCTTCAAGCTCTAAAAAATCTAATTCTGCAATCACACATGAAGAGAGAAAAATGTTGTTTTGTTAGTGGATAGGGGTTTGCCTTGGTCAAACCCTATTTTGGTAACAAACTTTGAAATGAAATAGAAAAGCATGAAGGAATAATGAATGAAAAATTCAATGTTACAACTCACCAAACCCTTGAAATGAAGGTTGTGAACTTGTGTGAAATGGCTCCAATAGATGTGGATCTTAACTCTTGATCTTGATATGATATAATGTCTTTGAATGCTTGTTTGAATCATAAAAACCTACATCACAAATATTAGCTCAAAAACACACATGATGTATGATGACTTTGACATGATGCTTGAATCTTAAATTGATGCTTCAAATGCTTGATAATTTCCTCTTGAATTCTCTTGAATTCTCTTGATCATAAAAATTTCTATAGGAGTGCTTCATAAGATTGCTTAGGTGAAATTATGTGAAATAACCTTGTTTTTACACCTTTTTATGCCAAATTTCCTAAAATTAGAACACTACAAGCCGACATTAAATATAGGAGAGTAATATCCCACCAAGAATTGAATTCAAAATAGGTCCAAGCTAAAGTGGGACTCATATGCTAGTTGGGGTGTATGAGTCCCAATAACCTAAGCTTGTGACATAAATTTCAAGAAATATTTCTATGCAATATTTAGGATCAGGCCCTAAAACCTACATGGGACCCATAAGCCCAAGGTTGTGTATGAGTCCCAGATCACTAGATCTCAAACACATAACCCAAAAACATGAATTATAATTGGTCATTTAATAAATGTCAAGATTATCCTTAGAAAGATGCATTAAATAAGGCTTGTGGATACAAAATAGGACCAAATAAGGCATAAAGAAGCCCAATTTTAACAGGGAGGGCCTAAAAAAATGTGAAAATGTAAAGGGATACATTTTTATACACTACAAAATTATAGGATTATTCCATATTCCCCACCACAAGCTTTGAATTTTTTAGGAAAAAGTACATTGAAAGAAATATGTGTAGAGAGTTTTTCTCACTACTATATCACATACAAAATTTGAAGAGACCAATAAAGTGAGGCATTTATCTTGACTTAAAATTGAAATGAAAATATTGTACTTTAGTCAACTAAATTTGTTCTAAATTTTTCTCCACTAGGGAAAATCTATATTCATACTTTTCATTTGCTCAATATATTGTTAGCTAAGGGCTATTGATTAAGTTCCTTTGGAATCATTACCCCAAGAAAACACATTAGACTTCTCTAGAGACCTACAAGGAATGCCAACAAGAATGGAAGCAAGAGTAGTTGGATATGTAGAAGATCTACCGATAGGCCTAATAATGGGATCCTTTAAATGATATTGTGATATGTCGAATATATGTGTTAGAAAATGAGTAGCAAATAAAAGAGTGTAAATAAACACCAAAACAACCTACACCTCAAGATTAGCCTAAGTTGGAATCAACACAAGATAAAAACAATAAAATGAAACTTTATACCTTGTCTCGAATCTATGCTTTGGTTGGCCCTTCAATCTTTGATGTGTATGCTCCTTGGATGGCACAAGATGCAAGCTAAATGATGATGTGAGGATGGGTGAAAAATGGATGAAAACATGAAAATGGCTAAGTATAGATTGAGAAATAAAATGTCAAGAGTTTGGCTAGCAAAATGATCTCCCCTAAATGAGAGAAAAGAGGGGGGTATTTATAGAGATTTTGAAAATATTTAAGGAAATGGATGGCCAAGATTGAGCCACAAATGATCAAGATGTAGGGCTAAGGTGATTTGAGAACTCACAAGCCCTCGCATCTTGACATGTGGCATGTGATATAGCCCTAAAAGGTGAGGTGGACATGAGGTGGAAGGATGGTACATGACATGGAGGGAGGTACAAAGTACCTTGGGATTGGACAAGATCTCCCTATAAAGGAGGTCCTTGTCCCCATGTGGGTGAGAGGACATGTGAGGAATTAAAAATTCCTCAAATATCCTCATGGGGAGATGAGAAAGAACAAAGAATAAAGAGAGGACATGTGGGAAGAAGTGAAGGAATTAAAAATTCCTTTTGAGTGCATTAGGGGATTAAAAAGTGAATTAAAAATTCACATGGGGAAGTGGAGTGCCTTGCCCAAAAGGAGAAAGCCTTTAATAAGGTTGAACAAGGACACATGTCATAAAGGACATGGGGAAGAGGAAAGGAATTTAATATTCCTTGAAAAATGAGAGTGGAATTAAAAATTCCTCAAAGGACTTTGGGAAGACAAAATGAATTAAAAATTCCTTGGGGGATGGGAAGAGTTGACTAAAGGGGGTGATTAGACAAGTTGATGAGGGGTTAGAGGAAGGTTAGGTGGCTAAGAGAGATTAGAGGCCAACTTGCAAAAGTTGGAGGATGTGACACATCCTAATCAAGGATTAGGCATGTGCACACCTTAATGATGAGATTAGAAGATGGATTAGGATAAGATATAAATGATGGAGGATGTGACATGAAGGGAATTAAATAAATGGAATATTTATTTAATTCAATTGATGGAAGGAGGATTAAAGAGATAAGGTATTATTGATTAAATACCTTAGGGATTTGGCAGAATTAAAGTTATTAATTAAATAATAGTAGTATTACTTAATTAACGAAAATAAGACAAAGGGGATGAATTTGGATAAATTAAGTGTCCAAATTTAGATGTCTACAGATATATTTGGGCTCTTCCCAATTGGGTAAAAGTCTTATAATCCTCAACTTTAGACCACCCTAATGTTCTTATGGAGATTTAGGTACAAGCTAGCGATGTCGCACTTAAGGTGGTCCATTCATAGGTGCTTTTGAACCACTAGGGTAATGTTCCTTACACTATTTTTAAATTTACAACTCCATCCTCTTCTCCTTCTTAATGATAGTAGTGAGGTTTCAACCAACCAACCAAAAGATATTGTTGTTTATTGTGTCATGTCTCTCAATCCTTGAGTAATAGAGAAAATATCACATGTGGTTGGTACCAACCCTCATGACAACTTTCCCCTTACTCTCAAGAATGTGGTTCTACTATTTTTCTATAATCTAGTAAATATTCATTGGTTGAATCTATTAGCTTATCTGATTTGTGCTAAATAACCTTTGGAGGACACTCTTGAGGAAGATTATGTGTTCATTTACTAGGAGCCAATTGATGATATTCTTGTAATGCTAATGATTGAGGGAAACTAGATGATAAAGAACTCCATATTTTTGGTCTTATATTAACTAATTTTTTTTTTAATGTTATGTTTGAGATTGGTCCTTTGAACGTATATATTTATCTTGGACATGGTCATATTTAGAATTTCAAGCTATACCTTTTACCACCTACATTTTAGCCAATCTAAAAAGTTAAATAGATTTATTTATCACAAATAAAAGTCAATAAAAATAAATAAAGATTATGACTATTATTCCAAATAAAATTATAAAATAGAAAAGAATAAAGATCAAAATAAAATAATATGTGTTTGAAACTTTCTTTTAAAAAACATAAAAAAGAAGTTAGTAAAGAAATATAAAGATTATAACTATTATTCTAAGAAAAAACTATGAAATTAAAAATATTAAAGATAAAAATTAAATAGTGTGTGTTTTAACCTATAAAGAAGATTGCTTTATAAAAGTAAAGTTGGTGAGGTGAGGGATAGGTAAAGATTACTCACTATTTAATCTTTACTTATAATAAAATTTCAAAATAAAGGTGTGAAGTAAAACCGTGAAATTAAAAGAATAATGGTAGGGAAATGTTGTCAAAAAAAAAATCTATATAATCAATGGGTGATGACATTATGGCTATACTTACAATTATGTATTATTTACTTAATTTAAATATAATTTTAGAATTTTAAATATGGAAGTTATTATTAAATAGTTTAATAATATAAAATAATTTTTAAATATAAATAAAATATAAAATTATTATTATTATTATTTTATTGAAATGAAATAATATTTGTTAATGTATCTAACAATTTTTTTATAAACATATTATTTTTTTATTTAAAGAGGTAAATGTTTTTGATTTGGAGCTATGAACTAATGAGATTACAAATGGGGGGCCTCATCCCCAATATAAATTCTCAATAGTTACATCTCAAAGGGGTTTTGAACCTTGATGACAAGAATAGAAACACAACACCTTAACCATCACACCATGTCACTATTGACAAAAACCTTTTAAACAAATTATTTTGATTTTAATAATTTTAAAAATATATAAATTATTTATTTATAGTTAAAAACCATTTTAACCTGGATTAATTTCAATAATTGAAACATTTTATTTTAATTGAAATAAATTAATTATTATTTATTTTGTAAGTGTTTAAATTATAATGTGTTTTTAGATGGTGAAAGTGGCCTCATTATAAAAGTTGAGATGTTGATCATCATGTACAAGTTATTGATCATAGACCATTTTTATGTTTAAAAATAATTGCATTGATATCTTGATATAAATATCATAATTTGACAAATGAAAAATACCTCTTATTTATCATTGGGCGATTTGAAAGGGGGCTATATAGTGAATGGTCATAAAGGACAATACTTGTTGAAGGTTTTTGCAAATAGGATGACAAAGTAAGAAGTTTTGATCTTGAGGGAACTTTATGGCTAAGGATGTTTTAATTTCAGTAGTACTAGGGTGGATGACCTCTTAGGAAGTCCTTATGTTTTACCACTATAAGCATCACCTAGATGCAATAGGTGCTGACAAGATCATTCATTCTCATGAGAGATGGATTCATGTGAACCATTACTCATTAATTATAGGTCAATGAGTTTGACTCAAAGCTACACACTTAATTTCTACTATAAATATCATTATTTGGCATGCCTACTTTTGAATTTAATTAATTAATAAATATAGTCAAATGTACATGACTACTAGATAGAACACAATCAACTATAAATATATGACAAAAAAATCAAATACATATTTATTCAATAATATTAATTTTTGTTACTAATAGTAAAATTTCAAAATCATATTATATGCTAAATTTCAATTAATTAATAAATACAATAAATAATGCTTTAAAAATTTTACATTCAAAAAAGTCTTATGAAAATTGAAGTTGGTAGTTGTATAGATTGAATTATCTTTATGAATTTTCATCTTCTATATTCAAAAAGCCTTATGAAAATTGAGGCTGGCAGTTGCAGAGATTGAATTGTCTTTATGAATTTTCATTTTCACACTCAAAAATTTCTTCAGAAAATTGAGGCTCACAGTTGTAGAGATTGAATTGTCTTTATGAATTTTCAATTTCCACACTAAAAAAAGTCTTACAAAAACTGAGGCCCACAGTTGCAGAGATTGAGTTGTCTTTATGATTTTTCATTTTTCCCACTCAAAAAAGTCTTTAAGGTCTGCAATTGCGAGTTTGAATTGTCTTTATGAATTTTCATTTTCCACATTGAAAAATGTTTAAGGAAAATTGAGGCCTACAATTGCAAACTTTGAATTGTCTTTATGAATTTTCATTTTTCACACTCAAAAAAGTCTTAAGAAAATTGAGGCCCACGGTTGCAGAGATTGAATTGTCTTCATGAATTTTCAAGTTGCACACTCAAAAAAGTCTTATGAAAAATTGAGGCCCACAGTTATGGAGATTGAGTTGTATTTATGAATTTTCATTTTCCACACTCAAAAAAGTCTAAAGAAAAGTGAGACTTGTAGTTGTAGAATTCAAATTGTCTTTATAAATTTTCATTTTCCACACTCAAAAAATTGAAGTCCACAATTATAAAGATTTGTCTTTATAAATTTTCATTTTCCACACTCAAAAAAGTCTAAAGAAAAGTGAGACTTGTAGTTGTAGAATTCAAATTGTCTTTATAAATTTTCATTTTCCACACTAAAAACAATTGAAGTCCACAATTATAAAGATTGAATTGTCTTCATAAATTTAAATTTTCCACAATTAAAAAAATCTTATCAAAATTGAAGCCCACAATTACAAAAATTAAATGATCTTTATGAATTTTTATTTTCCACACTGAAAATTGAGACCCGTAATTAGCGATTGAATTGACTTTATGAATTTTCAATCAATCCCTGCAACTGCGGTCCTAAATTTTTGTCAGACTTTGTCCTGCCTGTATGAATTTTTGTTAGACTTTTGAGTGGCGGAAGTTTCAACAGTGTTGAATAAATGGGCATTCAAAATTTCTAGCATGATATTCTCGTCGTAGAAAAATGGCAGCTTGACACGAATTTTTTTGATATGAATATGTCTACAATTTTGGGTCGCCGTATGCGATGAATTGCTTTTGAATTAAAAAGTATCTGAATTTAATTGTTTTTATTTACCTGTTAGTATACTTATGGAATTGGTAATGTTAATATGGTCAGAATTTCTCCGCTGTTTAAGAAAAATCATGTAACTGCAATTTTTTTCTATCTTATTGAATTTGTTGCCTTTCATAAATTTCAATATATAATTTTCTCATGTATTATTTTCTAACGAGTTATTAGATCTACAGATTCAACGAGCTTTTTATAATTTTTTTTTATAGTAAAATTTTTATTATAGATAGATAAATCTTATAAGATCAAATTTTTAATTACATAAAAAAATATACAAAATAAATGTAATTTAATAAATATATTTTTTATAAAATAAAAATAGGTGAAATTTACAAAATAATTGAATATAAATTATAAGTAAATTTAATATATCAAGTTGAAATTATTTCTTATTTGAAATTTATTAAAACTAAATTATATGATCATTTATAAGTTTTTGCATTTAGTATCATAGCTAATTTTAATATAAATGCATTTTGGGGATGTTGGAATTCAAATATACTTCTTGATAGAATTTCAACATTTTCATCATGAAAGGGCAAGTGGCTTAATGGTGGAAAATCTCACTAGCCATAAGTAGTTTCCAAGTTTGAATGCTAGCATATCTAATATTTTTATTATTTATATATATAATTTATTGTAGAAACAAATACAATTCTACCACATATTAGAAAAATAGCTAAAACTAAAATCTATGTAAAAATACCTAAAATGACTCAAATAACTCTTGCACGTGATGGTGTACATACACTCCATGATCTTACAAATGAATATGTACACTTTTCCACTATTTAGTAATTTGATCTCCTTTAGTGAACACTAGCTCATTCAATATTATAAAAAAATGCTCTTCATTAACTATTTGACCATTGAAGAGTGTGATTTTTAAGTAGAGTGTTGAGAGATACAACACCTTATGTACAAAACCTCTCTACATAATCTATTATATTTGTATTTTGATTGATACAATAACATGAAATGACTAACAAAAATAAAAAACCCAAATAATAGTATTTTAATCTCAAGGTCATAAATTGATGAAAAAAAATTAAAACAATCACATTCAATAATTTTTGAGAATATTAAATTTGAGAATAGAATCAGTACAAAATCAAAGAATATTAAAGCCAATAATGAAATTAATATAACATTAGCCAAATTATTGACAAATATTTCCACAACCAAGCAATTTTTAGGTTGGACACAAATATAATTTTTTTAAAAAAAGGTACCTCTTTTGATATGTCATAACTAAGGAGGGTGGTGTGATTATCTCGTCCTTTACGTGATTGTCTTAGATAAGCAATGTTAGTGTCACCAAGGAGATATGTTCACTCATAATAATTAAATTCATCATGCAAGCTTGATCAAAACCTGGCTCAATAAAGAGATTAAAAATATCTCTATTGAGCATTGTCTTTACGTAATTACACTTACATTTCACCTTCAAAAATCCTTTAATCAACATATTTAAAAAAATCATTCTTGCAAAAACAATAAAGAAAGAAAGAAAGAAACATGAAGGAACTCTTTATTTTGGTAAATTCAAAGACTAAACATCATAGGAAAGACGGTTTTTTGATCATTCAGCTTATCTCCAAGATAGCCTACCCATCTCTGATGTAGACTAGGAAGCTAAAAATGAAGGTATGCAACCATAAAATCAAATAAATAGTAGCAGTATGTAAAAAAAGTTATGAACTAAATTCACACCTTCATTACCTAGACCCATCAAAGCATTACACCACTTGACAATTGATCTTGCATCTGTCAACTTTGCACTATCTTTATACTTTAACTCTTCTTGTACTAATGCTCTTTTCACACATGCTCTTGTACCATCATGCTCTCCCTTTCCATGCCCGACCTCACAAAAGTTCCACATATGTTGTACACCTGTAATGACATGCATCCTGCTCAACCAATAAAACATGCATGAGTTCTTGAACTGTGCTGCACAATTATTCGACCATATTATATGTCAACTGTATGCTATGCCCCTCTAAGCCAATCATAGCGGAACATCTAGAAGAAAACTTGCAGAAACTCTAGAGAATGTGTGCGATCATCACTAATATAAAAGTGATACTCCTTCAATACCTCCCTTCGGTCCTTTGTAGTATCAATTGCATGAATGAATGCTATTTGCACAAATACCGAAACCTATGTGGAGTTGTAATATTGTGACTGCACCTTACGTTGTGGCTATAGAGTGTAGTTCTCTGCAAAGTCAACCATTGATACTATGCTACCAACTGGAATTGTGTCCTTACATAGCTTGAATTGCATGTCCATCCATCAAGCTCTATGGGTATGCCTTGCATACTCATACACTATATTGTCACAAAACATGGACATAAATTGATACACTAGAATCTTCTGAATAACCAAATCACAAATTTTTGCTTGAGACCCATCTTTTGTAGTGCATGCCATTGTTTTATACTTCTCGAACTCTACTAGTTTCTATCCCATCTCATATGTGCTTTCCATATGTTGAAATACTAGCATACACTGCAAGCCACTGCAATGCTCACATGAACCATCCAAGCATGTTGTCTTGTCGAATATTTGGCCATCCTCTATTTTACACAAATTTTTTGATAAGAACTCTTTTTAAGATTTTGGTGGGGCTTCTATGCCACAATCCTACAAAACATCGTTAGTATGCAAATCTAAACATATAGAACAATAAACATCATAATAGTTAGAGAATTCAATATGTAGTCTATAGGAACAAGTAGTGTATGTGTGATTTATCTTGACATAAAAAGGTTTAAGCATTTCAAAAAATCTTTGAAAAATACTAATTTGAGGATAATCCTTTTGAAATTTATGAAAAAATAGGGATTGAGTCGTATCCAAAAAATGCTTTGGATGTGGCTCACAGTTTTGACTACTGATTCTCCTTCTTACCACATCCCTTTGATTCAGAGATGGCCTTGTGTGATTCTTCCAATAGTCTTCAATTAGTGTTCTCAATACTTCAACAACATTTTTATCCTTTTGTGGCCGTATCCCCGAGAATGCCAATAATTCATTTGAATTGGTGCCCTCAATTCTTTGCCTGCTTTGAACAACTTTTGATAAAGTTTTTCTATTAATTCTCATTTGTTCACTCGTCTTTCTAATGAGATGAGCTCTCTTTTTTTTTTACTACTTACCAAAGTCGATGTAATGGCACGTCATGTGACATTACTATCCTTTGACTGTGAAGTCTTACCCACACTCTCATATGCATCCATTAGATTCTTCACAATAGTTTTTTCACTTGATGCATTCGATGTTCTCAACCCAAGAGTCTTCATGATGTTTCTATACTTTATACCCCGCATCATTTCAACAAATAGTTGACATATCATGGTCTCATTTAGCCTTTCAAAGAAGAATTTTCAAATCTTATCAACATATCTTCTACAAGTGTGTGCTGGAATCTTACCTTCCATGTTCTGCAAAATATCCTCATCAATATTAATCAAATACTTTGGATTTCTATGCAAAATTATAGGTGGTGTTCTCCTAGGTACATACATCTCAACATTAGGAATTTCATCAATATTTAATTGAGGCGGGCTAGATTGTGTACCTTCGATCGATGGAGTAGAAGACATACCTTGAGGTTCTCATGGGGATGATGGCATACCTTCTTCATTAAATCCAAGTGATGATGTACTCTCAACTTGAGATGCGTTGGATGGAATCCAACCATATTCACTTGTGATAGATGGTGTCCCTCCATATTCACTTGCAGTAGCTGGTGTCCCTCCATATTCACTTATGCTTAATGGTGTCCCTTCGTATTCACTTGTCGTAGAGGGTGTGTCTCCAACTAGGGCATCTAAATCCCTCTCCAACTACAGTATCTGAATATGTCTTACCATGATCCTTTCATATTCATGCCCTTTGTGTTGCCTAATCCTGCTCTCTTTTTGATGGTTGAGGTTCCTCATCAGTTGGCTTGTTTTCGTCAATAGTACCCAATTTCTTCTTTTCACAATATGTCGCCACCCATTCTCTCTTCTTTGCTTTGAAGGTTTCATACTCTTTGTTTGTTAGTTTATTCCTTCTTCCTTTCTTCAGCATGGTGGATAATTTTACCTGTAGCATGGTAATGAGACGAATATTAGTTCCTAAAATATTTATCCATTCAAATAAATGAAATATATGTTATTCAAGGCTTCATAAAAAATACTTACAATCATCTTGTACAAGAGTATTTCTAGCATAGAAAAAGGTGGTGCACGAGCATGCCATGATTACAAGATAGGAGCAAAATGGAAGCATGGACAAGGCATGTGAATTCAAATGATTCCTTGGTAGGCTAGTGGAGCATTGGAAAGCTAGCTCACTCACTAGCCTGCCAATGCGGTAGGGTTGAGATGTAGAGGTAGCATATGCCTCATAGAAATGGGCTCTCACGGTGATGTACATCACCATGAGACCCAATTTATATGAGGCATACATTATGGTTAGGTGTCCACATGGTCTTGAAGGTAGAGGAAGTAAGCTGTTTGAAATTGGGTGATGCCCTAGGGCAGAATTACATTGTTTTCCTTGTGTAAATGGGGTGTTAAAGAAGGGTTTTGATGAAATTTTGAAGGAAACTTCCATGTAATGGTTGTTTGAGTATTTTTAGGGTATTTTTGAAGTGTTGTTGGCATTGGTGAGGTTTGGTAAGCCCAATTGTCAATACTTTCTTTAAACCCCAGGTTATTTGCATGAAAGTTGAGGGTTTGGTGGTACAGCATTTTAGAGGTCAAGGCTCCGAGAAATAATGGTGGAATTTGTTTTTTTGTAACACAATTAGTGACTATTAGTTGATATTTGGTGAAAAAAAAGTGTTTTGGAGGTACCTCCTTTGTAAAAGAGGGCTATTTGGTGGCCTAAAAGGTAGGGAAGCCTATTGGTTTTCAATATTGTTGTAAAGAAACCTCTTGAAACCTTTTGGCATGTTGTGTTATGAGTTGAAGTATGTCTCAGACGATGTTTTTTAGGTCTTTGTACAACCTTCTCTAAAATATATTGAGAAAAAATAGTGTTGGAGGGCTACAAGCCTTTAGGTGCACGTGTTTGGGATAAGTTGAGTGTATAGTGTTTAAGGGGCTAGTTTCTTGTTTCAATCTAATCATTTTGAGCTGGTTGGGGTCTTCACCACATAGGTTGCTATCACGCTGCCCCTACCTTCTCAACCCTACTAGCTTGCCAATATGGTAGGGTTGAGAAGGTAGGGTCGGTGTATGCCTCATAGAAATGGGGTCTCATACATTACCGTCAGAACCCATTTCTATGAGGCATACACCGCCCCTACCTTCTCAACCCTACTGCATTGGAAAGCTAGTGGAGCGTTGGCAAGATAACTCACTCACTAGCTTGCCAATGTGGTAGGATTGAGAAGGTAGGGGCAGCGTATGCCTCATAGAAATGGGGTCTCACAGTGATATATCTATGATCAACCCTAAACCCTTTAACCTAAACCCTATACCCTCAACCCAATACCCTCAACCCTCAACCCTAATCCCACAACCCTCAACCCTTAAACCCTAATAACCTAAAACTTTAACCCTATAGGTCCTCCAACCTAATCCTTCAACCCTATATCCTCATCCCTTATCCCTTTATCTCTATCTATACATCTCACCTCTCTCTCCCTCCCTCTCTCCTACCCTCTCTAATTATCTCTATCTACCCTCTCTCTTTCTATGTGCCTATCACTCCATCAATCCCTACCACCCTCTCTCACTCCCTCTCTCTCTCTCTATCTCCCTCCCACTCTCTCCCACTCCCTCTATCCCTCTCTCTTAGGTATCTCCCTCTCACCCACACTCTCTCTCAAGTCTCTCCCTCTGGCAACCTACCTAGGTAACTCTCTCTCTCTCTCTCTCCCCTCTCTATCTATCCCTCACACCCTACCTAGATAAGTCCCTCTCACTCCACCCCCCTCTTTCTCTCCCTCTATCAGGTCACTACCTCCCACAACCTATCCCTCTCCCAGGTCTCTCACTCACACTCCCTCTCTCCCCCACTCCCTCCCTCTTGCACTACCTGTCACTACCTATCTCTCAAGTCTATCCCTCTCACCCCCTCACACTCTCAAGTCTCTCCCTTTGGCACCCTACCTACATAACTTTCTCTTTCTCTCTGTCTCTCTCTCTCCCCCCATTTCTCTCTGTGAGATAGGGTTAGAAATCAATAGCATAGATAAAGTGGCAACTAACACTACTAAGCTATTAAACCACATCCAAACAAGAGAAAAAAAATAATGAAGAGAATAAAAAATGCAAAACATAAAAGAAAACACTCCCCATTATGGTTGATTCTTTCTCTTGCTCTCCTTCTTGTTATGCAACTTTGCCCTCAGATTTGTTGAAACACTTGTGCAAAACTTGCAAATGGTAGCAAGAAAGTTGGAGATAATTAGCTGTTAAGCTGAAAATGGGCAAGGAAGGTTGCTTTTATAGACAACCATTACTATGGATGGTTGAGATTAATCTTCTAGAAAGATTCCAAGATCAATGGATGAGAATGCATGAAAGAGATGTTACGAAATGGATGGTTGAGATTAAGTCTTAGATAAGATGCCAAGATCAACGATCTAGAATTGATGCACCAAGAATATGCCATGCATGGAAAAGCTACGATGCTGACGGCTATGACACCTAACAACTATGACAGATATGCAAGACATGCAGGCTATGACATAAATGAATGTTATGATAGGGGATTATGACAGAGCATCTTTGACTAGGTGGAGGTGCATAAATAATTTATTTTAAATTATTTATTCAAAATGGAGGAAAATGACAAGTGGAAAATACATAATTTATCCAAATTATTTATTTAGAGAAAATGAAAAGAAGAGCATTTAATTAAATTTATCAATTTAATTAAATGGAGAGATGAAAATTAGACATCGATAATTAATTTGAATTATTTATCCAAAAGAGTGGAATGAAACACAATTAAATAATTTTGACAATTATTTAATTATAGAAGAATAAAAGATCAAATAATGATTATTATTATTATTTGACTATAGATGAAAGATAAATAATTAAATAAAAAATGATTTATTTAATTATTGAAGAAAGGGATATATTAGCGACGCAATTAAATAATTTTAATTGATCAAGATAGAATAAAGATGAGAAGGTGAATTAATTAAATAATAAAAAACTATTTAATTAATAGAGGAATACGGTCACACTTAATTGAATAATTAAAGTTATTCAATTGTCGAAGAACTACAACAAAAAAAAATGACGCTCGCAGACTTAGGAAATTTTTTACTATCTACATTTTTCCCCTCTTTGAGACAATGTAGCCTGTCACATTGTTTCAAAGAAAAAGATTGATCAACTGATACATGCCCCAAAGATATCTTAGTAAGGATTATGATAAGAATGACATGCCCCCTCAAGAGATTGATCAAATAGATTGTAAGAAGATTAATCTCTCGATAGATGCCCAGAAAGTGATTAGATACCTGATATTGTGCAAGTGATAAAGCGGTGATGTACATTTTGATAAAAATTCAAAGTTGATGGGTGTAACTGAACAATTGATGGAAATGATCAGTATAGCCAAGTTGATGAGCTGATGAAGCTGATTGAGATAATTAAGTTGATTGAGAATTATGCTTATGCAAGACAAGGTGTTGCAATGATGGATTGATTGATTGATTAAGGGGACATGAAATTGCAAGAGGCAGTTTGATTGATTTGAGATTTAATTCAAGAGACATATATCAGTGAGTTAAGCAATTAATTGATTTCTTCGTGACAAGAAAGATGAAAAAAATGAAATGCCAGATGGAAGATAATGAAGATGATGAAACTTCTTGTACCATTTAAGTGTTTTTATCATCATCGGGCTTATTATGTTGCAAATTAGTATAAGTGTCTAGATAACATGAACATCTAGACGAGCTAAATACTGTTTGCATTTGTATTTAGTAATGAAGTATAAGCATCTAGTTATAAGAACCTTAGATGACCTGAATACTTATTGCATAGAAGACACTATCAGACAAGGAATGCTCTCATCCACATTAGACTCATAGGTCCTCGATGGTTTTAGACAAACATGTCCTAAGATGAGTCATCATGTGAATAAGAAACAATCCACAAACAACAAACAAATGGACATGCCTCATCTTTTCCTCTCTAGTTAAAGACATCCTGAAGAAGCTAAAAGGCATGTCACCAGAGATAAAATCATAAAATAAGCAGAGATCAACAAGCAAACATGGGTTTTGCTTCGATGTAAAAAAATGATTCTCGTTATAGTTTATGCGTTTGGTTGGATTTGAAAGATGGGTTGATATATATGTTATAATGTTAGCTTGATTGTCAACACTTGCATGTTTTTATTTTGTTGAAGTTCAAAACTGTGTGGTTATTTGAAAGTGTCACTATTTTTTGGAATTTTTTACTTTTTTGGATTTCTTCAAGACATTTTATGATTTTTTTGGAGTTTTTTAAGGACATTTTATGATTTTTTTGAGACAAGGGATCTAGTTTGATGGGCTAAAATATTTTTTGTAGAGAAGAGGTCATGAGGTCTAGTCTCCCCTAGACTGTCCAATTCATGCAATCACTCAACCAGAACATGTCCCAAAAATTGTAATTTCCATATTAGCATCGACGCTTCTTCAGGAGAAAAGTCGAAGTTTGAATAATCCTGGCCAAACTGCAATGCATCATCATATGACAATTCTTAACGTGATAGAAATTTCGAATACCATTTTATTCAATAGTGCTGAAGTTTCTCCCACTCAAAAAGTCTTTGAGAACGAATAGTTCAGGGGTGTGCAATTGCAGCGAAATTGAATGGTAGTTCATAAGGTCAGGAAATATAAGTATTCCATAATTCCAGTTTTACCAGAGGGATCGTTCACTGCATCACCGATTGATGTGAAAGAATTTAGATTACAGATATGTTATGGTCAACTGACTTGTCAGTCAATTATATGAGATTTGAATTGCACATAAAAGAATTAATACCGTAACGACAATATTTAGAGTGATGGGCAGCTACAAGCATTCTTTTCAACTGAAATCTATAAATGTTTTTTAATTCTACAAAACTAATGACCCTTGACAAGTTCAAATTGAAGCCATAGTTTTCCACCATGCTATTCTCGTTGTAAGAAAACGACGATAGTTATTTTGAGATGAAATTTCTTGATAGTTTCTCTATAATTTTAGGTTACTATATGCGATGTTTTTTGCCTTAAAAAATATCTTGATTTCATTGTCGTGAATCTATTGTCTGAGAGCGCCCATATTGGTAATTTACCTCCTCTTATGTGTATGGGATTGATAATGATACTGGAGTGATAACAAAGCCAAAACTGCACCAAGGGTTGTTTGGAGTATATTATCTAAATTAAAATATAGTGTGAAAAAATAAAATAATAAATAATAGTGTGACATTCATCTTCAAAGAAAATAATAAAAAAATTAGGTTCTAGATTAAATACGTAAAGTCTAATGTAAATGTCTCATGGTTATGGTGCTCTTGGTTGAAATTGGTCATTTCTTTAGTGTATGCTCAATAGTCTTCAATGTGTGCATCTAAGGAGGGTGCACACGCTATCTAGGAGTGAGTGATGATAATCTTGTCACAATGACTTGTTATCATTTGGACTTGGTTTTGGCTTGACTTTGGGGATGTACCCTTACCCACTTTTTTTTTAATATCAAACATTTTCTTTTAAATCAACTAAAAGTTAAATGGGACTCCTTTTCAACCACCCACTTTTTTTTTTAATATACACATGCAATACAATATATTCACTTAGATCATGTGTTTATTGTGCTTGCTCATGCACCCATACTCATAAATTTGTATTCTACATGGATTTTACCATTTTCACATCTTAGGTGATTTCCATAGGTAGAGGGTCAATCTCACACCCAAAGATCTCACCCTTGATTTTTAAATCTAAAATTCAAATCTTGTCAAACTATCACCATTTTTTCTCTCCTTGAGCTAAGTAAACACATTTATATGAATTATTGCTATGTCCTTACATATAATGAAATTTAAATACACTCCTTTATTATCGTCAAATATCAATGAAAAGGAGCCTTCTAGGAACACTTACGCTAAGAGTACCTAAATTGAGCTTAGATTTGGATAATAATCTTGGAAACATTTCCATAGCTGATCCTTTTTATTTTTTTATCATTAACATGATAATAAAGCTAGTCCATTTTATGGGGGTTGAACTATGAGAACATGTTCTTGAGTGATATGACATCCTTTCAAAGGTCTTTTAAATATTAATAACACAAATAATAGAGTAGATAAAGGAAAAATAAATCAACAAAGAAGTAAAATTACACACTTTTCGAGATGAAAAAAAAAAAAATTGAGTTAAGAAACTTCATACAAAAAATTGAATATATTATTAAAACAATCTAGAAAACATGTAGGAATATAATTTTTAGTAAAATGAATGTAGTTTGTAGGCTTCTATTTTTTTCAAAAAAAGGTACTAGTGTGTCATTGAAATTTTGGTCAACCTAAATTGATCAAAATCCTAGGGCACTATAGTTTATAAGGGGTCGTGCTACCCAATTCCTGCAGTCCAAAAAAAAAAAACCTATAGCTAGTGAAGCATAGAGTGTGACATATCTTTTGGATTTGAAAAGACAAAATGGTTTGAAATTTATGGATGTTTTTCAATCAACTGAGGATAAAACCTCTAAAAAAATAGGAGTAGTTGACCATTTAGGCTTGAGACTCCCAAGCATAATTCCAAATATTTCTAAAGGAAAAAATCAAGGGAAAAATCTATGTCAGAAAAAAATGAATATCCATTTTGAAAAGCCTAAAAAGCACTCTTTTCATATAATGGGTACAATGATTGCATTACTTATCAAAATTTTGATTTTTTATATGCATTGAAAGGTGATTAAGATATCTACACAATGAAATACATATTTTTTTACATATTATGCACCAAAAATTAATTATAATCATTTGAAATTGATCGTTTATTTTTTAAACATTAAATGCTCACAACTTTTACATACAAAGCCCTTTTTTGTGATTTTTTTTGTAACAATTATCTCAAAATTCTTGAAACATTAAAAGAATAATCAATAATGAAATATTTAAATTTTTTGTACGAAGGATAGTAATTTTTTAAATAAATCATCATTGAAGTATTTCTTATTGTCTTTGATCTCATGCACACCTTTTCCCAGGTTGACCTAGAAGAACATGTGTTCCCTTATAACATAATGGTAACTCTACTTAGGTATTTTCCATATTTCAACCATTAGATACTATAAATGAGTAAATAATATGAAGATAAACTAAGTGAGAGGAAGAATAAAAAAACATTATGTAGGGTTGTGTCCAAAATCAAAGGATGAATCCATGTACTTATGGACTTGATGTAACTCATTCAATGGAAGATTAAAGGATAATAAGTAAATTATATAATAAGTAAAATATGGAAAAAAATACCCAAAGGTACACTTTCAAATTCAAAAAGTAGGAATATCATCAAGATGTATCAAATATGTTCAAGTGAAACCTTAACGTGGTTGTCAACGATGAGTAGGGTAAATACAAGGGATTTTAGAATCAAGATATAATATAAAAATATGTAACAATATAAAATCAATGAATAAATAATCATGCAAAGAGTTTGAAATATAAAATTGAGATGTAAATACCATAAAAGTATAGATATGAGAAACCCTTATATGAATAAGAAACCTTAGAAGAAAACTCTAGGTTGTAAAGGATTGATTGGGTTCACTAAAATGAAAAATCCTTTAGGATAAAACTAGGGAAATATAGAGGGGGAAGATAAATGAAGAGAGATAGGTATAGAGAGAGCTAAATAGATAGAGAATGAGAGAGGGAGCGATAGAGATATAAAGAGGGATATATATATATATATATAT